>JAQFZQ010003666.1:0-10204 GCA_034696005.1 Glomeris marginata | reverse complement strand
AATTTTCTGAAATGGATTTCAGGAACATTCATGTTATAGTTTTCCTATCATTACATATCTACTCACAAATGATTATATACGAAACCAAGCTGAAATGCAAAATTTTTAACTTCTTATTTTGGATTGCATGTCCATTATTAGAGCATTTACCTATATACATTTTTAAATTTTACTTTTGGGTTTAATATATTAATGCTTCACACTGAATTACCTTCACTATGTTGCTACAATTCCCCAGTTTACATTTAATTTACAATATTGAATAAACATAATGGTGTCCAAATTAAATTTAATTACTCCACTATCAAGGTATAGTCCAAGATATTTTAAAGTTTCATAATTAAATTGTGTCACAAAATGATTTCTCTATTATATCCAAGATTATATATTCACAAAAAACTTACACATTAATAATTACCAATGGAAAATAATTTTTAGCCTTTTTAAAAACAATATATACACACCTGCAATTTCCGGGAAGATGATTGCAGGGTTTGGAGAACATCTTTGTCTTTTCAGATGGTCTTTATTATTATCTTCGCCTTCACTCGTGCACCTCGTACGTCCACAACCTCCACTAGGGCCATTTGTTGCACTCAGGCCATCAAAATCCTTATTTTCCTCATCCTTCTTGGGCTCCTCATCCGCTTTGCGATCCCTGTACCAACACACACCGAAATATCGGTCAATAAAACACAATAGTAGACTAAAAAGTACCGCATATTTCTTATTTTAAACGCTTGGCTGGAACCTAGGTTGTTGCTAAATGCGCACAAGCTCCTTTTTCATCCATTTTTCATCGACAAAACAGCTGCCCCATTTATACAACGACCAACTCCTCGATCTGACGCGCCGTACGTTCGCAACACTATTGCGAGCAACATATTGCTGGCGAAATATTACCGCCAGAAATACCTTCAAAATATTGCGCGGCACCTTCTTGCAAAGCAACACCATTGCGTAAAAAGAATTTAAAAATGACCCGCCCGAAAACCAATGAGTTGCACGGATATCATTGCTAGGGTGTGTGGTTTCAACCACCTGTAACCAATGAGATTTAAATCCGCTCAAAAACAAGCAAGAGTTGTTTTTATCGCTAAATTTTGAAAAGCAATATGACCCACAACGAAGGGTCAAGCGACTTTAGTCGCCACTCCCAAAATTTTGGACCAATGATGTTGCCAATTTTCAAACAATAAACAATTACGTAATTTCGTGCAATATTAAATTCCTTTATTTATTTGAATCCATATTGCATTGTAGCAATTTGTTTCAACGAGTTTCTTTGTTTTCAATTTTATATTTTATTTGTTAAGACTGTGATCGTCACAGAGATTATATTTGTCCTGTCGGGACCAGATCAATGACTGCAAGGAATACTGATGACTGACACAATAATCGTTTCAAATTGGGCGCGGTTACGTTGCGCAACACGCATGCATGTAGGCTAGCTTCTATCGACAAGTATCGACTTAAAATTAAATAAAGATATGAATGTCGGTAATTATTATGCTGAGCACCCACTCATTTCATAATCACAAATAAAACGAATACAATCACGGGTGCATAATAATAAAATTGGAATCCACCGGAAGTAGTGCTACCGAGAGCAAAAATGTCGACCGCAACTGGCGTTCGGAAGTAGGCTTAAAAACACGTTATGAAAATTGCGTCCGCAGCTTCAAATTCGTGTAAAAAACGTCTCCTAGGCCGAGTCTGTACATGAGATATTTACTTGTTGAACACGCTTACTTCCAAAAACGCTAATTTTTATTACCAGTTTTAATTTAAATCCAAGCCGGTAAAAATATATAAAATGATCCCTAGTTCGATTTTCTACAAAATTAAGAATTTCGATGCTTATCCTAAAACATTGGAAGATTTCCGGGTGAAAACATACGGTGGTGCAATAGGTACAGTTGTTTCAATTAATTAATTTAGCAAAAATATAATGCGGTTTCTGTTGAATTATACGTGGCTGAACAAATATAGGGTATTGATAAGGCTAATTTTTGTTTCCAGTTACTATCATGAGTGGTTTTCTGATGGCTATTCTCTTCATTTCCGAATTCAGTGAATACCTGAGAACTGAAATTGACGAGGAATTATTTGTAGACACAAGCAGAGGAGCTAAACTTCAAATAAATATTGACATCGTCTTTCACCGAATTCCCTGCCCTTGTATATATGCAATTTTAAATATCTCTATTTTCCATGCAATATGCATGCAAATGAAAGTTTCCCATTGTATATATAGTGCTCAGTATAGATGCAATGGATGTGTCAGGAGCCCAACAACTAAATGTCAAACACAATGTATACAAAAGACGATTAAACATGGATGGAGACCCAATAGATGAGGCAGAAAAAGGAGGTTAACTTCATGAAAAACTATCATAATAAATACCTCAACATAAGACAAATGTAAAACATATTCAGAAAAAAACAAAACCTTCAAATTATGTTGCTTACATTTGTCTTTGCTGAGAGCATTGATCAATTATTTGAAACTTGATGAATTTCATTTCTGATTCAGAGCTTGGGGAATCTTCATCATCACATTTGCCAGAGGTTGATTTATTTTTTTTTGGGAAAAACTTCCAATTGCCAAACAAACTGAAACAGAATCTAAATCGCTAAGTTTTCCTTCGTGAAGGTAACCACGCAAAATACAGAACTAGTGGATTGTGGCAGCTGCTACGGAGCAGAATTAAAACCCGGCCAGTACGTTGAAAATTGCCGAAATGAATCAGAATCTCTTAAAACAGTAATTAAAGTATGTTCTCGATTATCCAGGTGTTGCAATTCTTGCGAAGAAGTGAGGGAAGCTTATCGGCACAAAGGCTGGGCTTTGAACAACTTCGATGAAATTGTTCAGTGCAAGCGCGAAGGATGGTCCAAGATGTTGCAAACCCAGATGAACGAAGGCTGCCAGGTCTTTGGATACATTGAAGTTAACAGGGTATGTTATACTCCGAGTTAACAACAATAATCACAAGTTTACAGAATACAAATTTCGATTTCGCTAAAAGGTTGCTGGAAACTTCCACATTGCACCGGGCCGAAGCTTCCAGCAACATCATGTCCACGGTATGTATAGTTTATCTCAGGCAAAGTGTGGTTTCCATTACCAGAAAACTTATCCACTCATCCTGAGATCAACAATACATTTAAAAACATATTTTGCATTTCAGTGCATGACCTGCAGCCTTACGCATCTTCGCAGGTTTGTTTCCGTGAACTGATTACGCGGGTTTTGTGGCTTTGTGCAGATAAACTATATACTCACAATTATAAATTTGCAGTTCAATCTGACGCATACATTGAAACACCTGTCATTTGGAAGCAAGATCCCAGGGAAAACAAATAACCCTTTGGATGGGACGCAGTCAGTTGCCAATGAAGGTATAGAAATCAAACATGATCCTGTACAATCTGTTGGTAAATATGAAATTTAATTTCTACATAACTTGGTCAATTGTATAATCAATTATAATTAACATTTGATGTATGGACACTAGCACCTTATCCCTGAACCAATAGCCATGAATGTGCCAAATGTTCCACCTCCTTGCATCATTACTTTGCCAACATTTTGCACCAGTTCCCTTCCACGCAACCCGTACCTGAAACAAATCCAGAAAATTATTTGTAATCCTTAATTTAATTACACAGCTAGCCATGCATTCATCTTAAGTTTGGGGGGATTTAATTGAATTTCAAAATGGTGCAATTAAGACATTGCTCACAGTAAAACTAATGAAATAAAACAATTTACCGCATTGCCGAAAATCCTCCAAAAAGTGCCCCTGAAGCCATGCCAACACAGAATCCAATCATAAAACCGAATTTAATTCTATCCCAACATGTTGGTCCACTCTGTTGGTAACCTCCTACAGGAACCGGCATTTCCCTCCGCTAAAAATAAACGTAAAACCGTATAAATACTCGCAATCCACTGAAATTACAACAATATGTGCGTTCATATGCTATATTTACCGTTGGCGAACGAACTTTTGTAAGTGTTTCCCCGATAACTGCGTGCGAACTGGATTCAACTCTCGCCCGAACCTTTGGAACGTTTTTGAATTTTTCCGTGATTTTTCCTATCCCACAATTCCTCACGGCGAAATTTTCTTGCGTAACGATCGATCGGTTCGCAACTTCGGCCTGCTTAGAAGATAGGAGATATTGCGAGCAAGAATACTTGCGTGCAATAAAGTTGCAGAGGGTGAAAGTATTGAGGGAATAAATCCACGACTACTTTCGCCGTCTGGCGGCAATATCGTGAACTTTACTCAACAAAATATAGTGATAAATAGTAAAAATGTTTAATTTAATTAAAACACATTTACCTTGTTATAACAGGTGCAATGATGTTCCAGTATTACGTGAAGATTGTGCCAACCACTTATGTGACGTCAGATGGGCAGGTGATGAACCTGAATGAAATAATAGAATTTCAGTGTTGTGTTATAGGTTATATTATAGTGCGTCTCAACTCAAGGTTGCAGTAATTACCTCTTGTTTTCTTGCTTTATGGAGTAAATCCTTACCCCAAACAAAACATTCCATTATACAAAGTTGATGAATATACTTAATTCAGTTATTTGATATTAATGTTTTCAAAATTCTACCTATTTGATGTGAAATAAATTATTGGCAGTGCTTGGTAGTTGCAATCTTGAGTTGAGACGCACTATACATCAAGTTACAGTATATTCAGAAATTCCCAAACAAATCAATAAAATGATGAAATAAAAATATATTTACGTTTTCAGACACTTGCTACAAATCAGTTTTCTGTAACACGGCATCAGAAAAGTACAGATGTGTTAGGAGATCAGGGAATGCCTGGAGTTTTCATCATTTATGAGTTGTCACCAATGATGGTCAAGTACACTGAAAGACATAAGTTTGTATATTACATTATTATCATGGAATGAACTTCATACATATAGAAAAAACATCAACTGCATTAATTTGTTTCAGGACCTTCTTGCACTTCCTCACCGGTGTGTGTGCCATTGTTGGTGGAATTTTCACAGGTGAAATTAATAGATGTAATCAGAAAATAATAATAGTAATTTGTCCAATTGACAAGTTTAAATTTGCCACAAGAGTAAACTTTAAGTTGCTCATCACAACAAACAAAATAATTAACTGTCATCTCTGTTGCAGTTGCGGGGCTCATCGATACGTTGATTTACCATTCGGCATGCGTGATTCAGAAGAAAATAGAGCTTGGCAAAGCGAACTGAAATTGTTTAGTTATGCCCATGAAACACAGATTTCAAATAAACCATTTCTTCCACTAAAATTTGCACTGTTTCTTTATTCAGCGAACCAGCGTTGTCCATTTATTTTTGTTTAAAGGGGAAAGTGTTATTATTAATTCGTCAGCCGCAAAACAGTTCAACAGGTATGGCGGCAGCACAGCATTCACTCAAACATCTCACATCAACAGTGTTGTTCGATACACAAAATGGATATGGTAACTGAACGAAGACAATTACCTCAAAACACTTTGAGCCAAGGGTGACCTAGCACGTCGGAAGCCGCTAGTCGTTCCGCAGGGTCGTGCCGTAGAAGGCTTCTGATGAGACACTTGGCTTTCGGAGACACCGTGTTCCGGACGACGTAGTGGCGCGCCGGGTTCCTTGTCGTGTACAGCATCACTCCCAAGCTCCACATGTCCACTGCCTTGCCGGACATGGTGAATGGCGAAGGCGCATCAAGTTGTCCTGAAGGTGCGGTAAATCGCGCACAAACAGACGAGACATCCAGTCAAGTTCTGATTTCGTCTCCTGTCAGCTAGCTGTACGACGAAACTCCAGTATAGTTTGCTGGCCTATCACCGGCTTCGTTGTTGTGGGTCGTGGACTGCATTTTCTTCACAGCCTTCCGTTTCTGGCCTGGTAGCCCAACTTTGACACACACAATTCCCGGACTATTGGATTGCGCCAAGCAGAGCTTCTTGCAGGACACTGCACCTATTCAGAAACGATAGACGTTTGTGTAATGGCTCCTGCAGTACTTTGGATCCCCAAAGAAGATAACTATTACCAGTGATGAGATTCTGAAAGGATCCAATTTTGAGTTCCACTTCATATAGCTACAGATAGTATCGATTTAACATGTGCGAATATAAAATTAAATTCATACAAATTAAACCGCATAATTTATTTGGGATGTAGTGAGACTTTTCATTGAAAAATTAAACCAGCCAACATGTTTAGCACAGGTATGCAATTAATCGTGGGTTTCATCGTCAGTGTCATCGTCAGTGTCATAGTCGTAGTCCTCGTCGTAGTTCTCGTCGCAAACACCACATAGTCTGTCGATAAACGGCAGGCTTTTCAAAGGAAATGTTGGGCACTCAACTTTGAACGTGTTACCTGAAATGCACAAATTTGTCAGCAATAAGCCAATACTACCTTGTTATTGAAGACAATGTTGCACTGAATTCCAGATTAATTTTATACACGTTAATTACCAAGTTTGGGATTGATTGGTTAGTGAATTATCTGCATGGTATGTAAACATGGCTACTGTAAACAAATGCATACTGTGATACTGGGCAAATTGAAATGACAAAAATAAAACTAGAATTTGGTAAAGTACACGCATTATTGTAAACACTTTGCGTTCCACAAATCATGGTTCTTATAATGAGATTCTACTGTATATAATAGTTACAAAACTAAATATGCATCCAGAATAATAATTTCGTTTGTGCAGAACATGCAACCAATTCAATGCCAACTTTGGGACGTACGTACATACCAGACTTAAGATTGCTCATCACGAAATATCCCGTGCCGGTAGTATCTTTGGAGGTGCACTGCAGGTAGTCAGACCAAGAATGGCTGACTCCGGGACGAATGATTGGGAAGTCCACTATACATAAACAAATTAATCGAGGATTAATTTACTACGAAAGTCGTTTTTTTTTAATATTTGGTTGATAAGATGGCAACAAGCGGAACCACTGCACCAGGAAAATAATACAAAAAAGGCTATATTTTTCGTTGGTCTTCGGAAAATAACATTTAACAAAAATTATGCAGAGCCTCATGGGGAAAGACGATGTCACACTTTTTATACAGTGTATAGTTGGGACCTCGTTCATTTCTATACTGTTTATTGCATTTATTCAACACTGCAATCCTACTCTAGACCAGCTGCTCAAGCCCCAGCCCAGGTGGTTATAATTAACCCAGTATCAGCCTTAGTGGATATAGTCACGGCCTTTAGGCGGACCTAGAAGAAAGCTCTTAATACAAAGAGGGCAGGAAAGCCAAACTTAGGTCCACATGACAGGCGATTTTGAAACACCCTCAATAACGATTCAACTTATTAATGCTTCAATTGGAAAATTTTGTATTAACAAGCACAAAGGGAAAATTCTTTGCCCGATCAAACTATATTATGAAACAATACGACTTTTGGAAATAATCATACTGACCTTGAACGGACTCATCTTCGTCCGGAAAGCCTGTATATATATTTTGACTTTGAAACTGGCACGACCAGTCCTCCGAAGCGGCTTCATCCATGGACATTCTGAAAAATTCCCATTTGCAATACTTTTCTGTCAAACGGTTCACATCGTTCAATAACTTACGTTATCCTGCACATGTGGACAAATTCAGGCCTTCCGATTACGCTGAGACTTGGGACGAAACATGTTGCGACAGACACCTTTATGGGCCCGGTCATCGCTACACTTTCTTTATCGTGAACAAACCTAAAAGAAATGTTATTGAATAGAATGAAATGTGGTTATATACCGCAACACTCCACGTTTGGTTCCCTTACTTGTAAGGTATGCAGTCTATTATAGGGTACTCTTTGGTCACCAGATCCACTTGATCGATGAACCATGACAGCAAATTATTTTTCTCTTTAAAAAAATATTGAAGCAGAGTCGAGTACCGTATCGTAATATAAATTGTTATGGTCTTTTAGTAAACAGTATAACATACCAATAATGTAGCAATCCATATCCCCCTCTTCAGTGTCCATATCGTAACGCACCATAAGCAGAACTCTGCCTTTGCCTGAGGTCTGGCCACTCTTCCATTCAAAATATTGACTATCCATACCATAATCGCACGTTGTTAAAGCCACAGAGTTGGTTTGTTCCATTCTTGCTGCACATTCATTTTTAAAGGTACAATTATATATTATTGCAACGGATCGATATTTAAGAAGATATAATTGCAACTGTAATCAAAAATTTACCTGCTTCCAATGCGTGCTCGCAGTCAAGCAAGTATTGATCGCGGCAAGAGGTTGTAGTCAAAAGCTCGAGAGGTAAGTTGAAATTCGTACTGCCGAACAACCTATCAAGAAAAAACACAAATATTTTATGTTGCAATACTTCGTGAATTTTGGACACATGTGTTCGTTTCTTACGCAGTAGAGCCAGTGCAGCCCAGGTTTGGCAGCTTCTGCCCATTTGCGACGCGATAGAAACAGCGTAGATCATCAGGCAATGTGCAGCCACGTTTTTGTTCCACTTGGTCTAGCAAGTCCTCTGTAGCCCCTTCTGCAAATTAATGGAAATTTTGCAAATATTTTATCATTAGTTTTCATTTAATTGTCATATTGTAATGTAGAAAATGGAAAAGTTTCAACAGCGTACCTTGAATGGTTTCAGCAATTGTAGGACAGTTGATCTCTAAATATTGGCGCAGATTCTGCCAAGCCATTTTTAGTTTTTTGTAATTTTTATAGCGGCCAAAACTTGCATATTGGTCGCAGAACGTTTCTTTCCAAGTCAAACCCGGCAGACAACTGGCAAGCAAATGCATTTACATACAGTAAATTCACATTCAACATTCACATATGTTTAAATACAGGGGTGGATGGAATATTTGTCAACATATAAATAAAATTACTGACCTATCTAAGTGCCAATAGTCAAAAGATAGTCTTTTCCATAGCGATTCTTCGGAGCAAATTTCATTGTATCGCCGACATACTTGACTGCATCTGCAAAATAGCAATTAAGTTGACAAAATATATACATAACAATCAGGAAATTACATTGGAAACTTACCTAACAATGTCTTTGAAGTCATCCAGGTAGGACACGATTTGGATGAAAGGATCAGTCGGTAGAGATTCCCAGTTGGGTTTGGCCGACATTTTGACTAAATAACAGCAATGAAGGGGTAGGGACTCGTTAGTTAATTATAACTATACAAAAAAAGCTAGATCTTGCAAAGAGATATATGCATTAGAGTCCTGATACTGATCTTCGCTGGGACTGCTGTGCCTGCGGGCAAACAGGGGCGAAGATGTTGGCATATAGTGTATAAATGAGCTGAATACTCATTGGCGTACTATTACTAACTAATAGGTGCATAACAGCGATTAAAAATAATTATTCTACACATTTCTCGGTTTACAAACACAATTCGTTCCAAAAGTTTGTTCGAATACCGATTTGTTCGTAAACTAAAACTTTTTTCTCTGCAACAGAGATATAATTTCCTAATGCGGAGTCTGGTTTAGTAACCCCCACTCTCGACCAATCACTGCATATCAACATAACGTTTGTCTCAAATATCTCGAAATGTCCGTTATCTAGACACTTCAGCATTTGGGAGATGCTTATTTGTGATTTTATTTGTCAATTTTCACAAACAAATGATTGTGTTAGGATTCGCTGTCAGTTCACCTTTAAGATATAAATTGCACAAGGCAGACATGATTCCGTGCTATAATTTGGTGGTTATTTTGGAATGAAATTCAAAAGACGTCTATGGTATATCCTTTACCGTGACAGCTGGGTCGATTACGAGTATAGATTCGGAATCCTGAGAACTTTTCCAATCCGCCTGTGCGGTTTTTAAGCAGATTGAGGCACTCCAAAGCCCCGTTTTGCGCCCCTAAACCATGACAGCTGAAAGCAATCCTCCACTAAAAAGTTGACAACCTCCTAAACCGTGATAGCAATGTCGAATCCGAGGACTGATTCGGATTCCTGAGTATTTTTCCTGTAAGAACATGTTGGTTTTGTATAGATAGGAGCACCCTAAATGCTTCGTTTCGCATGGCAAAGCTTAAAAATGGGTCATCTCCAGAACGGTTCGCATCGCAGCCTCCAACAAAAATCGATTTTGGTAAATCCTTTCCCATGACAGCTGGATCGATTATGGGTAGTGATTCGGAATCCTGAGGACTTTTCCAA
>JAQFZQ010003665.1:0-10205 GCA_034696005.1 Glomeris marginata | reverse complement strand
GACCGTATTGCATTGGCTAGAGATGGATTTTCGATGAAGATGACCGTTGCAAAGGCTGTAGAGGAAGAAAAGATAACTGAAGAGCAGGTTCCTACAGCAGCCGGACTTCTTGCTAGTGAAGTGAAAATATCAAGTCGTATATTTTGCGAAGGAAGTCATCCGAGTCCAATGTGCAGAAAAGCAAAGGCCCTTACTCAAAGAAAGAAGAGCTAAAGTGAAGTTGAGTCGAGCCTGTTTTGCCTGCTTAAAGAAAGGACAATGTCAAAAGTTGTAAAACCTACGTGAAGTGTCTACTGTGCAGCAGAAAGCATTATGAACTCATGTGCCAGGATTTACCCAGTGTGAAAACAAAAGGCAAAAAGAAGGGACCTGAAGACACGGGGTCTCACAAAGAGGCAGTAGGAACCAAAGACGAAAAGACACAGGTGAAGGCCACCTCTAGCAATCTCGTCTGTACCAAAGTGTCCTACTTTCTACTCAACTCGTCAGAATATTCTGCCAAGGACAGCAGCGAGTGGTGCGGGCATTGTACGACAGTGGTGGTCAACGGAGTTATGTGTTGAACAACACCGCACTTGGCTTGAAACTGAAATCATGTGGTGTTGAAATGTTATCAACAAATGTTTGGAGGTGCTTCATCCGGTCCTATCCGTCACAATAAATATAAGTTCAACATCGAGAGTCTTGATGGAAGAAATAAAGTGGACATTGAGGTCCTTGATGAAGCTCAGATTTGTGAACAACTACAAAGCTTAAATCAGGGCCCTTGGTTTGAAGAACTACAGCAAAAAGGGATCCACATTGATGACATTGGTGTTGACTGTCCGGAGATCGAATTACTCATCGGTGCAGACGTGTGGAAAAGTACTAACTGGGAACGTTAGGCAACTTATGTGTGGTCTGACAGCTGTCGAAACATTGTTTGGTTGGACCATCATGGGAAGACTTGATGCTACCCTATATCCAAAAGAAAAGGGAAATGAAGCCCTGCTTGTTATGTCCCTGTTTATTAAGGAAGCTACAGTCACTGAGCTTTGGGGATTGGAGACTATTGGCATCAAGGATCCGGTGGTTAAACTTTAGAAGAACGAGAACTCAGCGTACGCAAACAATTTGAAGAATCCATCTATAGACAAAATGATGGCCGATATGAAGTCAAACTGCCCTGGGTTACGGGACATGATACATTGCCAGACAACCACAATGTTGCTAAAAAACGGTTGGAAGTCGTAACAAAGAGACTGAAAGAACAAAACTTGCTTGGAGAATATCACACTATTTTTGATGACTGGAAACGGGACAAGATCATAGAGGAGGTATCACCAAAGGACTTGGAAAGCAAGTGCCATTATCTTCCACATAGACCGGTAGTAAGGCTTGAACATAAAACGACACCGGTGAGACCAGTCTTTGATGCTTCTTGCAAAATACGAGTATCCCCATCCCTCAATGATTGCCTAGAGAAGGGACCTAATCTCCTAGAGCTTCTCCCAACACTTATTTTGAAGTTCCGTGAACACCGCATTGGACTCACGGCAGATATTAAGAAAGCATTCCTCATGATTGGAGTTCAACCCGAAGACCAAGATTACCTGCGCTTTTTGTGGTGGGATAAAGAATACAAGGACAAGATAGTCTTTCGACATAGCCGAGTTGTGTTTGGAGTCAACAGCAGCCCCTTTCTTTTGGGTGCTGTCCTCCGCTACCATTTGGAACGAGTGTCTCAAGAGCACCAAGCCTGTGCTACAAAATTATTGAAAGCCCTTTACGTGGATAATTGTGTCACTTCGGTAGCCACGGAAAAAGCAAAAGTCCTTAAGGAAGAAGCAACATATCTTATGGCGCTAGCAAAATTTGAGCTTCGACTTTGGGAGGATAATCTACCGCAAGATCAAGAATACATAGAAACTGTTTCAGTATTGGGACTCAATTGGGAAAAGGGAAAGGATGAGCTTAGCTGTAGATGTGATATCAAGAATCCTGAAATCATGACCAAAAGAACCCTTCTGTCAACAGTACAAGTGTTTGATCCAATGGGATATTTGTGTCCGGCTATAGTGGTGCCTAAACTTCTATTGCAAGAGGCCTGGGCGATGAAGATTGGGTGGGATGTCGAACTGTTGAAAACTGTCGCAATTAATTAAATAACAACTACTGCTTCAAAAAATCTGAAAAATTCACGGAAAATTCAAAATATTGCTATAAACTTAGGATTAAAGTTTCGTTGCAATCGCTTCAGTCAATTTTACCCCTGATAATTGTACTTTAAGTAACAGTTTGTGATGTAACAATCCTGTAATTGTTACGTTTATTTCCTTAGTTTCAGATTTTCGGACTCGGCTAAATGCTAAGTTAATAGGCCTAATGGAACGTTCGAATGTTAATTGTTTATGCCATCCAATGGGATGGCATAAATAATTATTAATGATGTCATTAACATCACATAAACTGATAATTCATGGTGGAAAGGATTCATGGACGGATGCTGACTTTACCTTATTTTTGGACAGCCATAGGATTCACTAGCACGTCTACAACCGATTAAACTTTGAGCCCCCTGAAACTGATTTAAACACGAGCACGGAACTGCCGCTACCAGGAACGTCCGCTACCGCTTCACGATTCCGCTCTAATTCCGCGCATGCACACTCGTTTGTGCATAAGATCTATTCCTGGCTCTGCCTTACCTGCACTACTGCAGCATGGATGCTTCACTTCATTGACACATGCCGCAAACATCAAGTTGAGACAGATCACATGGGAGCTTGCAGCCAAGGAGTTGCAGAGAGCAGAAAACTATTGGTTATGCCAGTCTCAGAAAGATTGATTCAGTGAGGAGATTACAGCACTGCAGAATGGGAAAGCCATATCCAATCACAGCAAGCTATGTTAGCTAATGCCGATGTTTGATAATGGGGTGTTGGTAGTTCAAAGCAGATTGGGACATGGCAGTATAGCTATCCAAGCCAAGCAACCTGTCATCTTGGATCCGAAGCATCCTTATACTGGCATAGAATGACTGCCAAAACTGCAAGCATCTACACTCGAAGCCAAATGTACCAGTTATGGCACCGCTGCCAATATGTAGCTTTGCAGCATTCTAGAGACCTTTCTAATGCATTGGTCTAGATTATTTTGGGCCAATGCTGGTGGCCATTGGAAGGCACCATGAAGAGATGGGGAGCCCTCCTTCCTGTTTGACAACCAGAGCCATACACGTGGAACTAGTCGAGTCCTTTTCTACAGAATTGTAATTGGCCAAACTGCGAGCTTGTGACGTCAGGGTGGCGGAGCTTTGCGTACACACATCCATACAGGAAGTTCAACCATCTGGAACCATCTGGTTCCTCCTCACCTGTGGTTCCAGTGAAGTTTCGCTCGCCAAGTTATAGTTTTCTTGTCTGCCACCAATAGTGCCTGGCAACATCCCGTCAGCCTTATACGTGCCCGGCGGTGCTGTCGTATGACAATAAGCTTGGGCCAGCAGTACATCTTTCCCTAAGGATAGCACGATTAGCGTATTACTTGTCCCACATTACCACCCAGTCAATTACTTCCTGATCCTGTTCTAGAGAAGCTTCCAGGACCAGGAAATGGGAATAATATAAATAGAGGGAACCCAATAACTTGCCATTCATTCTGGTCTGACCATGACACACCAGCACTACATTCTGTATGATTTCTCATAAATTTCATATTAAACTCGGATTATTTGTCAATGGAGTCCATTTATTCATCAATCAACTGTTGAGGTGCTAACCACCTCCTCGCAGTAATGTCAGACAGTCCGAGAGACAGTGACATGGACAGGATGACTGACTGTGTTGAACTGCCCTGAATAATCTCAGGATGTTCCTATTATTTATATGGTTTGATTGATCTAACTGTGAGGTTTTCCAGTTGCCATCACCCTTGAAGACCATATGTGGTCCTTTTGTTAATCAATTAGCGGTGGGGCCAGAAAGAAGGGTGATGGCAACTGGAAAACCTCACAAAGTAATCTGACTATCACTGCAGCTCTAGGCATGTTACAGTAATAAGTTACACAACACTGGTGTAATAGGGGTTTCACGTGTAATTAGGCTGCAACAACAATTCCCACTACAATTGCGACATTACATTACATTACTCAGGATGAGACATGATGTGACAGTTTTCAGATAATCTGGTAATTGTATAATAGTAAAGTTTCGGACATGATAATGGCACGGAATAACAATACTCATGCACAATACTAATTGAAGCCTCCAAACCTAACATCATCATTGAATTTTGATGGGACCATGGCGTCAAAGTTATCTGGAAATGTTATACGTATGTAGGTAAGATTTAGGGTTTCGGTTAAACTAGGATTTTGGATAATTGAGTTCCGGATACCGGGAATTTGTCATGCTTCAATGCTCCATTGCTTTGCGTAACACTGATCTGGTTGACAAACAGGTTCAGAGGTCATCTCTTAAAACTGGAGTTTCTCAGAATTTGGGAGCAAATAGACACCAGCTGCACTGGTATAAAGGGACAGCTAGCCCAACACTTGGTGCCTTTTGTATTGTGAACATCTAGTGTAATTTTTCAAGTCTGCTCTCGTACTCATCATATCCAGGTTTGAGTCCTTGTCCACAAGGTATGGACACCAAGTGTACTTGCAAGTCTTCCGATCTCAAGATCGAAAACTTAGGCTGCGCTCCTGTCTTCACTGTGTCCTATCGGCCTTATACACGCAGACCCTTGATGTGGGCTGACATAATTGAGGTTCCACTTTATATTATTGTGACCTTGAATGATTATCTCAAGGTTATTCTACTTTTAACTTTTCAACCGTTGCATTTAAATTGTTAGTTTCAATTTGAAAATTGACGAGAAGGATGAGATTCGCTAAACAGCAGCTTTTTTGGATTTGTAGCGTTTGTAGCACTGCAGTGAAGCCAACGCAAGACATCAAATTTGCAGCACCAAAAAATTTATTACAAATTCACAGAAACCCTGAATTAACAACATATTTGAAACTGCCACGACCGACTGACTTCCACTGTTAAATTAGATTTTGCATGCCCACGAGTGTCATTTGATTTCGCAAGTTTCTTGCTTGCATGATCTTGCAGTGCAACATTTCAATGGGCCAGCTATATGAAACCTTGCATGCAATATATAGCTACTAGCCGCAACAACCACGCAGAAGCCCGCGCAATAAACATGCGTCGTTTTCAAAATGGAGATGTTCTGGTTCGTTTTAGGTCACGTGATGAAGAACGGTGCATGCCGGTATACTACGGGAAGTTTTGCGAGAGGGAAAACCTATATTTGAGAATTACAGGGAAAGCAGGTTGTACTTCCGGGCGCCTATTGAGGTCATGAAAGAAAGTGATGGCGGAAGAATATGACAATGCGACTTTAAAGGATATTTTTTTCTCTTCTCGAACAGGTTTTATAATTTCCGTCTAAATATCCGGAGGCGGGTTTTAATGTAATGAATCAAGTTACAGTGGTATGTTTAAAGAATAATAATGCTTTCTTATATCTTATATCCTTATATACAATATTACTACTATAAAATTGATAATATCATATTTGCATGTGCAGAATATGTGATGCACCACATAACTCTATTCAATTCATTTATTCATTTTGGAAAGATTGTGTCCTCATTATCTTTTTCTCACTTTCAGCTGAGGTTTATACATTTTTATTCAAGCAGATATTACATGCTATGGTATAGAAAAACCCAATTAATGATCCTAGCGTCCACATATACATCCTTGTTCGGAATACAATTTTTCTTCTGACTTTAAGATTTGAAAGTAGAAATCGAACCCATGGTAATGTGAAAATTGACAATTGTCAATCACAATTAAATATTAAACTATATTTAGAACATTGGGAAGAAATGGAAATGTGTGAATAAACTGTACGTATTGAATTAAAAGGACCAAAATGGCTGCCTGACTATTTTGAAATAATATGTCAATATTTTGTAAATTTGCAACTGGAACAATTAGACATCCCTAACAAAACAAAAAATACCACAGTTTCTCATGCATAAAATTGACTGTTTTCCGTATTTTAGTTAATAAAAAGTGCTGTTTTATGTTTTATTTTTTGTAATAAGGTTTACTATTGTAGGGACCAATTCCTGAATTCCAACATTCCTAAATTTAAATATATTTATTGAAGGATCTATCAGCCTCGAGAATTATATAAGCACCCCGGTCGTTTATTTGTTTTGACAAAATACGTAATTTCGTTTCAACGAAATTTGTAGCCTTTTAAAAAATGCCATAACCGGCGAGGAAGGCGATTTTCATTTCAACTTCCTCATGACACATTTAATTTTTGAGAGAATAATCCTTCCGCCAGCGATTCAATTTTTCCCTGACGTCACCACTCACCACCAACATTTAAAACCGAAAGTTACAGTTTTCAGTCCACTATTCCACTCTTCAACCAATCAGGTGTCGGCCCACTTCTACTTCTGCTAGCGGCTGCCATATTATATCAGCCAATCGGAAATTCTAGCCGCCGCTGCTGCGACTCTGTCGGGGGGCGTGAACGCACGAGCCAATGGCAACGCTCGTATTTACCGCACGTTTCGTTGCGATAGCACTGTGTTCATTGTAATTGGCAACATTTGACGGTTAGAAGCGGATGGAGCAACATCGCGGCATGTGCTTGCGGTCCGTTCGGCCGTGAACGTGGATTTCACACACTATGCCAGCTTTCGTGTCTCCGGCGCCGCTAACCAACAGTAATCATAATACGAGTGAACTTGCAACGGCCAATAACGAGTGGTTACGGAGCAGGATGACCGGTCGTCTGGCGGCAACAGCTTCGCCGCCGCCGCCGCCCGCATCGCCATCGGCAACGCCGTCGAACGGCTCTGCTTCGGCATCGATGCTGCCCGCAGTTTGGCGTTACCTTCACCCCGGACATCTGCGGGCAGCGGCCGCAGCCGCTGTCGCAACTGCTACAGCCAGTGTCAACAGTAATTTGAGTGCTAATAATCAAGCGGCCACACCGAATAGGCTTCCTACAGATCTCCGTAAGTAACCGTGTGTTGTATTATACGATTATACATAATAAATAATGCGGGGGGGGGGGAGGGAGGGGGGGGGGCGGCGGCGGCGGCGGCGATGATGATGATGATGATGTCAGTTTTAGTGGACATCGTTATTGCTATGATGGGAAGCAAATCACTGTTGCAGCAAAGCAGTGAAGTCACTGGCAATTCAGTGCCAAGTACAAGTGTCAAATTGTAAATGCTATGACGCAAACAAGAGATGACTACTTGGAAATATTGTGAAATTGGACAATCACAAAATTTCTCCATCAGTAAGTTAGCCCATCTACTCATTAAATAACACCGATAAATTCATTAGTTGAAGTTTGATAGGTTATATCACTGTGATGGGCTGATGGACTAATCTCAAACTGTTCATTGGTTAACTTTGTGACTTGTTAATTGGCTAATGTTAACAGTGGCAGGTGTGCTTTCATCATAATATAGTTTGATGGGCTCCGGAATGAAACTGGAATATGAAATTCAGTGTCCCTTTAAACCGGAACAAAAACCGGACATGAAAATTCTATTCCATACACTGCAAATTGACATACTAATATCGTGGAAAATTTTCATTAATTTATTTGCTCAATTTACTCCTGTAAATTCTAATTGAAACGCATAAATTTTCACTCCTAACAAAGTTGACGTAATATGCACTTCACTAATTTCATTGGAATTTCATTATTTGTAAGAAGGTTTGTAGAAGATAGGGAGAGAAATACTGTTGATGCCGGCTATTTGGGCCACCTGTTAATCGGGACAGTTTCTTTTAACCGGTAAATGTCAAATAACAAGATATTTAATAGTAAATATGTATTGTAATTACTAACACATGTTTAATGCATGTGCTCCAATTAAGCGGAATGCAGCTGTATTAGCATAAACTGTAATTTAGAATTTGCACAGTAATAATTCAGAAAATATGGTAGGAGTAGTTAAAAATAACTTTGTTGGGTGTTTGGGAGGGTTTGAAATAGTATGTTCAAGTGGTGGTGTGTGTGTGTGTTTAGTGTGTGACGTCATCATTTCAGTGGGCATTTATTGAACGTTTGTTTTGTGTGGAAATCCCACTTGTTTATTCAAGGAAGAAGTAATCGGAATTGTCGGTTCGTGGAAGTTAGCTGTTTGTTCAGTTGTATTCTGAAGAGTGTCAGATAAGTGGGAAAAACCCGCCAATGAGTTGTAATTTGATAAAAAAAAACCTAACAAAACAACCGAAAAAAAAAAGAGATTAGGCCTAATAACGAAAGTTTGTATAATTAGGACAACACTAGTTTTGCTCGGTTTTCTTGGAAACGTGACTTATTCATTACCGGTACCCTAATAGACTAGATATATATTAGTTTCATCTCATATCCGGCTAACAACTTCCTGCTTCACTCATGCAGGAAACAATGGAGAGGAAGCTGAGAAGAAATTTGTTGCGAATGTAAACCGTGGCGGCCATATTGGATGTTTTCTTTGTGAGAAAAGACAAACTTTGTTCGCTAACTTCTTCACTTTCTTTGAACAACTTACTGTTGTTCAAGCTTGACAAGCGTAATTACTCATGCTCAAATGTAATATTTACTTTCCAATACGTATGTCAATTTGAGGAAGAAGAAAGTCCACTATTTCCGCTGGGTTCAAAACCTACTGCAGTGAACCGCCTCCAGGCGGCGCTGCAGAGAGTAGTATGGATCTCGGTATGGATACGAGAAACAAATGGCTGATTTCAAGAAATTTTACGGAACATCCGTCTTGGGACAGGGTTCTTTTAGGTAGTACTTTGTTGATAAAATGATAATAGAATTCGTTTGAAGAACAGGTATATAATGAGGAAACCTTTCTTAGAAAGTAATTAATAATTACATATATAGTATGTACAATTGTGGCCAAAAGTATTGTCGCATATCGTGTGCTGCAGGATAGCAAAATGTGACAATACTTTTGGCCAGAAATGTACATATATTTATAACGAATTATAAAACAATCTTCGCGAATTTATTTCAGGATTTCTGTAAGCCATCCACACCTGTGGAATAAATTAAAAAGTGGATGATATTTACCTTGATCTCTGTTCAAAATTTTATGATATTACCAGTAATCATTTTTGTGTAATCCGTGTCCAAAATTGATAATGTAACCAAGGGGGCGTGGCCTATTAGGTCCAGCTAAAATCCGGGAACAATTTTGTGCTGAAAACCGACATTGACTTTGTGTTTGTAAAAATTGAAATAGGAGGGAAGTTAAATTGTCGGAATTGGTTCTTTCCTATTCACACTTGCACGTTATATTTTCAGGGAAGAAAGACTTGGGTATAAGGAAAAGGTAGCACATATTCACAATACCATGACATGGAATTATTTGAACACGCAAATGATGTGTTTTTCGTTTGTTATTATTATTAGATAGAGGAAAGGAAGTTAGATCCCAAAGATGATCCCCTACGTCCGACTAGCTAGAATTTGTCATCTATTTTGCAGTATTGTTTATTATTCGAGGCTTGAGGCTAAAGCGCCGTTGTAAAGTACATACATATATACTAAGTAGTTAGTGCGTAGTTGGCGTCACGTGACGCGTGCAAATTGCGCGATGAAAGTTTCCCGGATGTGATGGCTTGTGTGTGTTATGTGTATGGCCGTGGTGAACGACGAGGAAAAAGAGAGACATGTGTAACTTCCGGTCGCACATCCGCTTTCCTCCATGTTGGCATCCTGCCCGTGCTTTCCGGAAGTTCACTTCCTCCTCCCTTCTTCAAAAGCCAAATGGCGAACGAATCGAATGGCTGCCACGTTTTTCGTTTATAGGCTATGCCGTGAAAATAAAAATGTAACGAAGCCAACAGAAAATATCGGAAAAGTGTATGAAATCTGATGAAGGCAGGCGGAGTACAGCTTCATCATAATGTTATCGAGCTGTTTCCGGTCACGAAATAATAATGGCAACCTCTAAAGTATCTTCTTGAATCGCATTTTCATTATGCCCATAGAGGACATCCATAAATGATGTTGAAGCCCACTTTAAAGGTGAATTGACAGGGTTAAATAAAATTATCCGATCCGAATGAGAAATAGCACATGTAGAATTAGACCTTCCTTTTGAACCACTCCTGAAATTTTGAAGCAATTTGAAGCGGTAGTTAATGCGCAATTAATTTGAGAAATAT
>JAQFZQ010003664.1:0-10206 GCA_034696005.1 Glomeris marginata | reverse complement strand
TGCGCCACCTGGCGGCGCCGACGCGAACGACCTTCATACTTTTGCCTCTTTTCGAACCGAGCTGCACCACCTAACCAATGACCTAACCAGACACTACTCTTCCACCCTGCATCTAACTTTTACGGTTTTCGATTTAGAATTTCAAAAACCTTGTAAGGTTTGCTGGAGGTCAAAGGTCACTTGTCCATTCGAATCGCCCCACCTCATTACTAATAACATCATGTCGATCAGATTTTTAACTAACTGCAATTTTGTACAATATGAAGAAATCATTTTACCTGGAACACCCTGTATGTTACAGTAAAGTCAGTATGGTGGCGCCCTACCGGTGGTTGAATCTTGCAACTGCTAGTTAATAAATCACAGTAGGGCAAAAATTGACCACGCCCATCTACTTCCGGTTGTGATGTCACTTCCACCCCCATGAGCCCTGCTATACTACTCATATGTATTCATAAATTTTACTTAGTGTGTGGATAGGCAGCCGCGGAAGCACACAGACCGCGGCTGGCTATCTACAGGCGGTTTACGCACAACTTCCACACCCTGTAGCGCACTTATGAATGGTTTTTGAACATCGCCTACTGGAGCAAAAATTAATGTTAGGCCACACGATGTATACCCTTAAAATTTTTGTACGCAGTTCCGTTACACCCTGTATAAGATTCTTTCTTTTCCAAATTTCATACATTCTGCATATTAAATGCACGTGCAAATACCTAGAAAAGTGTGTAGAAAAGCATTTTCCGCTAAGTCTTCAGCTTGACAATGTAATGATAGTGATTTGAAAATTTCTCAAGTAAGTGGGAGTTGGGTTTTTTTATGTTGGCTTTGTGGAAAAGGAGTTTTGTGAGTGTGCGATGAGAGTGACATTGGTCTTCTCACAACAACTTATTCGCATTTCTTTCTATATATTTGCTTTCAAATATTTTCCTATTTATTTCTGAAGACGAGCGATGTGGGCGGGTTGTAATGAAAGTGGTGAGAGATTTTTTTTAGTATTGGTATTTGTGCAGTGCATGTCAATCGCACGCAAGAATATTTCAAACAGGACGTTTTTGCGCAAATACCACCATTTTCCATGCACTGCATTTTCTACTCTATTCTTAGCATTTTTTGCATATCTTCGTTGTCATTGGGTGGATGAGGTCGAGTTTTTGATTAAATTCGACGTCGTGGTAACTCCCAACCGGAAATTGAGGCCAACTTCGCTAGGGAAATGACATTTTTGTGTCATTTTCTTCGTCCTTTTAACTTGCATGTGCTTGCTGTCTCTACATTTAAGGATAAACTTGATGTTTAGTCAATAATTCGTCCCATTTCACGCAAACTTCACCTATTTTCTGCAACAGTGACTGTACATTATGTGTCCATTGCAAGACTTTATTGCGAATTCCAAATTCAGCGTTACATTTAGCCCTGATTTTCCTGTTTGTACATCTCGTCTGCAAAAACTTTCAATTATAAAAATCTCAAATTGAACAAGTTAGTTCAGGATTGTGTTCCTTACTGATCTGTATAGATTATTTTATGATTTATTGAGCTATCAACTTGTTAGAAAATATGAAATCAATGAAATGTGCAGATTCACGTGATGTTTCATTTTTTGTGCGTGTTATCCGCACAATATTATCAAATAAACTATTCAGATGCATCAGAAATATAAACATACACTTACCTTTAAAGTATGGTGATTTTACAGTTAGTGGTTTTTGCTGACGAGATGTCCAAAAAAGCAAAATGGAGCTAAATAATGCGTACTTTTGAATTTTTGTAGGCCTAAGCTTCTGAAAATCATTATAAACCCAATTATTACTTGAAAGGTCATTCATTCCTTTATTGAAATCAGTATTAACTGATAATAATTACACAAATTACATTTATCTAAATATTTTTCTTTCGGATAAAAGCGCCACCTACCCGCCAATGGGAAAAAACAATTACTGTACATCCAATCATGTGAACGTTTTGCAGAACTTTATGAAGAATGTGATTGTACCTTTAGGCAGACTTTTTCATGCAAATATAAAAAACTTCATGCAAAATATTCCAGTTTGAAAATTTATTTGCTTTTGTGTCCCATGTCTGTGTATCTATGAATCGATTTGGGGAATCGAAGCAATGTTTGGAATCGACTTTTTTCAGGTTCAGTGTACAGCATTAGAAAAAATATATAAATGGTGGATTTTTGAAATCGATTAAGGGGGATTCATTAGTAAGAAGTACTATTCTTGTACCAGCATAGCAAATATGTACAAAAACGATTCCAATTGAAACAAGAAAGACCCCGGAGCATACAAGTCGATTCAATAGATTGCCCCAGTAGTTCTATACCAAATATTTACAAAGGAGTAGCACAGCAAGCTTTGATTGCAATGTCTGTCAACAAAACTGCAACAAAAACAATGAGATTTCATGATATAAGTTGACAATGCTGCACCGAACATCAGCTCTCACTTTCAAAATGAACAGTTTTCTTATAACAATATAGCAACACAAATATTTGATACTAAAATGTCATTTTGTCATGGCGATGCTTACACATTATTTAATGGTATATTGTTTTATTTGGTCCATCAAAGCATATACAGGGTGTTCCACATAACGTGATTTCTTTTTTTGTTAAAACAATGTAGTTAGTTAAAAATCTGATCGACATGCTGTTATTAGTAATAAGGTGTGGTGAATCGAATAGTCACATGACCTTTGACCCCCAGCAAACCGTTCAAGGTTTTTCAGATCCTAAATCGAAAACCGTAGAAGATAGATTGTTGGTGTCAATTAGAAAGTTGTAGAGGACCATGAATTAGAGAGAAACCACATTTTTCCACATTTTTATGACGAGTTTTCAAATTGTAATAAATTGTAAAGCTGCAGCGAAGATGTTGTATTTTAAATGAAAAAAGGAAAAATGTGTATAGTAAAAGTTGGATACGTTTTTCCATGTTACTATATTAAATTTCAGAACTATAAGAAACTTATTTATCGAAACTTTGAGTTATGGAAGTTTGAGTTATCAAAGTTTGATTGTAATTTGTATTGAAAATCCTGGTGGGACCTTGCATTTTGTTGCCAATAACTGATGTTTGTCAATATCCGAGTTGATTATAAGCGAGGTCACTGTATATAGGTGTTCAATTGTTATGTCCATAAGGAATATTACATCTGGATACTTTATATTTTTAAATTGTCATTTTATGCACTCCCAGTTACGTTTGCTTTTGAATTACATAGTTGTCTGGATAGGATACTGCTAGTGGCGCCACCTGGCCGCCGGGTGTGACAGCACAGCAGTAGGGCGCGTTTTATTGTTGCACATTACTCTCCGGGCTTGTGAAATTAATTATGCATGGCCTCTTGAGTGGGAAGGGGAGCGTGACAGGTTGTGTGACGTCATTGGCAAGCATGCCACAACTCGGAAATGGAGTCGATCTAACGCTACTATTTAGGGCCAGATCAATACCTCTGTTAATGCGCTTGGGCATGTGCCCCTTGCCATTTATTACATTTTTTTTGTGTGTATTTGGGGGAGGTGTCTTCTCTTTTTTTTTCCTATCACTATATTCATTGGGTTTTGTATCCGAGGGGCGGGAAAATTTATTAATTCTACATTGCAACTGTTTTACCGACATGGTAGGACCTTATTCAATTATGAACCCATAGTCTTATATGTGCCAAAAAAAAAAGAAAACAAAATCTCATAAAATTTCTATATATACAAGATAATAATATTATGGTGAAAAATGAATAACTTTATACAAACAAAACTTGTGGGAAATATCTTTAAGGGAAATATTTTAAACAACTTTGATTTTGCGCGGATAAATTTTCGCGGTAAATTAATTTTAGACCTTTAGCGGTGACTTTATTTTCGCGGTATGGCATTGTCATTTATTTTGTAATATACAAATTTTTTAATACTTATAAAAGCTTTTCCATTTACAATTTAATGCCTACTAAAAAGCAAACATGTTATTGCATTATTTATACACATTTTTAAAACTATTTTTCAAACTGCACTTCCCCCTCGGGAAGAACTATATTATATATTTTCCCTAAAAAATACTGTGTTTAAAAATGCATTGTATATTTCAGAATGCTACTAGCCTTATTCAAAAATATGTTTTATTTATTTATTTTATTTTTATTTTTTCAATTCCATGTTTCATATTTTGAAGAATAAGAAATAGTAGGGGAATAAAATAAGATAATATAGCTTGGGGTTCATATATAAAGCATTGAAAAAAGGGGGAATTGGAAAAGAAGTGTGTGTAGATGTAAAAGTGGGGGAAATGCAGGAAATGCAGAAAAGTATTGAGGTGGGGTTGAAGGGGAGGGGGAGGACCTCCATTTTCAGTTATTTATTTTTTAGGGTGATAGAGGAAGGGGGTTAGACACACTGGTAGTGTGAAAATGGCGTCTAGAGAGGATGAGAAAAGGAATAGAGAAGAAAAGGGTGGTTTGGGGGGGGGGATAAAAAAAGAATGGGAAGGCGAACAAAGTGTTTTGTGCTCTGGCAATCAAGTTAGGCCTCTCTTGTAATGGTCTCAACAACGGTTGCCATGGTAACCGTAGTCCCTGAGGTGGATGCGACTCCTAATGAATCCCGTTCGCTTTTCAACGATGGGGAGGGGGGAAAAAAGTCGACATAACCGCCCAAAGCCTGACAACCAGATGCTCGAAAAAGCCTGTAAATGCAGGAAGGATGAGAAAGAAAAAAGAACAAAAGAAAACAATGCAAAGATCACTTCCTGCTATCTTCTATCCTCCCCATTTTTAACCCTAAAAACGTGCTTCGCTGCATCGCTTTCAACCGTTTTTCTTCCCCCTCCCCTTTCGATGAAAGTAGACTCGCCGTTTTACACGAGTACGGGCGAGTCTACTTCAAAACGCACCGTTCGAAAGTAGACTCGCCCCTTTTACTTGAGCACCGGCGAGTCCACTTGAAAATAAGGGGACGGGGAAGCGCGCCGTTATAAACTCAGGGTAGAGAGCTACTCAGTTTTTAATGAATTGACGCAGTGCAGATTTTATGGGCATCAATTTTTGAAAATTTCTTCCTCTCTCTTTCTCTCTCGTTCTCTTCCCCTCGTTTTCCCAAGATGCAACTGGTTCCACGAACTCCTTTACTTATTCATGAATATTAGAATCTTGAAAGTCGGTGCATTTTCTCGTTATAACAGTCCCAAGAGGCTTTCTAGCAAAAACCAAAACCACTTGTATACACTTGTATATACATACAAGAAAGTACCCTTTTCCACCAAGCAAAACCCAATTCATTAGAGACATTAAAAATAGGTGAGTTTTGTATGTTGCAGGGTTTAAAGCAAACAGTGTACATGTATATAGTTTTTTTTTAAAAGGAAATTTAGAAATAGGATGGAATTAGTCCGCCATTTTGAATAAAATATAAGACAGGATTAAGAATGTATTTAGCAATTAATTATCATTATTTTAGAAATTGTTATGTATGCTATAATGAGTAATAATGTGCAAATGAATTTAAAAATTGTAAAGTATAATATTGTTTTTATGTTAATAATTTATTAGTATTATATTTAGTTAAGCCTATTTCTTATTAGGCTTATTTTTAGATTGATAACTGGGTAAATATAAATATTTCAAATGCATTATAACAATAATAATAGTAATTATAATAATAATAACAGTAATAATAACAAATAGAATGCATACAATATTATGTTTTGCAATTTTCACATTTTTGTTTGAAACAAAGTAATTGTCCCTAATTTACTTTATTTTTCCTATTTTTATTTAGGCCTAATTGTCAACCTCCATATAAAAATATACATTATTTTGAAAAATTGGATTTACTGCGAGACAACTGTTTCCCTGTTTTATATGTGCAATTTATTCAAATATCTGTTTTATCGCATAATTAAAATGGACGTATTTTAATGAGCAATCGAGGAAACGCAGTAGAAAGTGTAGGTGAATGTGTTTTAGTTGTGGCGTTGCTCGCTAGATGGCGACACTGCTGCACGTTGGTTTCCCGCCTAGTGAAACTGATTCATGCCTTGTTCGGCGCGCTTCGTTCGACGGCCGCCATTTTCTTCCTCGATTGGTGATGAAAAACTCCGGAAAAACTATTCGTTTTCGCAATATAAACGGAATGCACGTATACTAAATGAACTCCCTGTATCTGCAGTCAATTCTGAAACACATTGGAACAACAATAATATAAGGTAAGAGGGAAATATTCTCATCTAAAGGAATTATAACTTTTTATTGCGTTTTCAAATTTATATGAAAATTCGACAGCTTCGATCGCAAACATTGCGCAAAAGTTTCGAATCGACACGTAACAAGAAAACTAGCTTAATATATACCGTTTAGATTATCATTATATCGATTATATTTAGTGCTTTTTGATTTTGTTTGTCAATCGCCTGGAATTAATTTATGAAAATTCGAAATATTTGTAATTCGAAGGTCTTCGGTTCGATTTAGGCCTATTAAAAAATCGTTATTGCTTTCAATTAATTTGGGTTTTCATGTTGCAATATAATAATAATTAAAATTCAGTCTGTAATAATTACTGCCTTATTCAATTACACATTTCGTAACAAGAAATATATTGCTAAACAATTTTTCTGAAACCGGTTATTATGTAGTAATTTAATTATTTTGCAATAGTGTGATTTCATATTTTAATATATTTATTACATTGTTAAACTTGTTTATTTTGTGTTACTGTTAATATTATTTATATAAATTGATTATTATTTTGTTATTGTCTATAATATTTAGGTATTGGTATATATTTATTATTTTGTTCTTGTCCATAATTATATTTATGTATTTATATATTTATTATATAATACAAATTCTTGCTGCGTTATATTTTATATATTCCTAATAATTTTTTAAAACTAGAAACAAATAAATTGTATTTTTTAATGAAGTATTTTTAAAATTTTTTATTAATTAATTCCATTTAATTTAACATTGTAATATAGGAATTTATTTTTAGGGTTAAAAAGTAAAAGTTGGCTTCTCTGTATATGCAATATTGCTGGGAAGTTTACTAAAATGCGTCCCTTTTTTATTATTTTTCTCCATTTATTTACTTTCACTCATTATAGTCGACTAATTATATTCTTTTTTTATTTAAAAAAAAAATAGAGTGGAGAGTATGTAAGTTAAGAGATGGGATTAGTAGTTGTGTTTGGGGCGAATTTTTCACCTGTTGGTCTAATTGTGAAGCTGAGCGTAAATATACAGCTCTTTGTGACGTATTTATATAGTGAGAGATGAAAACGAAGCTGCGACCTGCAGTGTAAATATTTAACCGAGACTCGTTTGTTTTCACAGGATTTATGCGCATGCGCAACTCGGCCTTGCAACTGCATCCATCCAACCAACCAACCCTCGCACAAAATACCAAATACAAATATCAAATGTGTTGTTGTGCAACAAATCCCACCGTATATATAAAATAAAGCTAAAGTGCAAATGCAGAATGTAATTCCCCTCAAGCAACAGCAAATTATATAGGCCTACATTGATACTGTAAAAGCTGCGGCATTTTTCAATTAAATATTCCTTTAGTTTAATGATCCATATAAATTGCAACAATTTTATTTAAAATTGAAACAATACGTCATTTATTGAATATTAAAAATGCAAATTTATCATGGTCGGTTAGGTATGGTAAAATTTTGTAATTAAAGGGAAACATTGATAAATAATGGAATTTCATTCTCAGGTTTATGTAGTATTTTTTGTATTTTAGTTATTTAAATTTTAGTAGATATTTTATAAATTTTAGTTGTTATTTAATAAATTCCATTGTTTTTTAAATTCTAGTTATTTTACAAATTCTAGTTATTTTTTAAATTCTAGTTATTTTTTGAATTCTAGTTATTTTTTGAATTCTAGTTATTTTACGAATTCTAATTATTTTTAAATTCTAGTTATTTTTTGAATTCTAGTTATTTTTTGAATTCTAGTTATTTTTTAAATTCTAGTTATTTTATTAAATCTAGTTATTTTATAAATTCTATTTAACTTAGTTATTTTATAAATACTAAAACTTTGTTAATTTATAAATTCTAGAACTTTGTTATTTTATACGTTCTAGAACTTTGTGATTTTATTTAAAAATTCTAGATGAAATTTTTGTTATTTAAAAACTTAATTTAAGTGTATTTAATTATTTATCTTGTTGAAAAACTGAGTTAAAAACTTTGGATATAATTTGACATTTTCGAAAGCTTTTTTGTCCTGGGAATTACGAAACGGCCTGTTGATATTTGCACACTGTATTTCGCGGAAAAAGTGTGGTTAGATCGTTAACAAATGAAGGAGATTAATTATAAAGAAATAGGTGTCTTAATTTGGGTTGTACGAGGAGAAAAGCTCTGTATCGATTTTCAGTTTGTGTTTGGTTTTTGTTTTTTCTCCACTCTTTGATTATGTATTCAGACCCGGGGCTATAGTAATAATAATAATAAGGGTATATTCATGAGAATTTTCATGGCAGGAACAAAAGATTGCGATTTTGAGCTTGTAATTAACACTTGTGCCAAATGACAAGTGCAGTGGCTGTTTAAATGTAGGTAAACATATGCATGCTTATTGATTGGTGAAACGAAAACATTGAATTTTTAATTCGTTCATAATCTCACTTGAGTGGCTACTTAAAACGCCTTAATGCTAATTGATATTTAATCTCTAATGTCGTTCATGACTTTCCACCTACTCAAAAATAGTTCCTTATCTTTTATTTCCAGCATAACAATTTCAAAATAGTCAATAGGCCTATATATTAATCTATACATTAAAGGGGAAATGACAAGGTTAAAATTGTCGACACCAATTGCAACCAGAATTTAATCATAAGCTCGCACTAATTTTCTTAAATTTTGCTGAAATTGTGAGATTTTTTAATGCAGTAGCTTTTTCACAAAACAATACAACAGTTTTCCCACCGAATATGGTGTATGGTGTGCCAAACTTGCCAGTAGCTTCATTACCTGCTTGCTGTGGAGCAAACAACATGGTGGCTCGCTTATACGCAAGTTATGGTGCAGCAGGTGCCTCATACTTCGTGTGCACCTCACTGCGCATGCTCAGAAAATTCAAAAACAATGAAACTTCTTTAGCTCATAACTTTTTTTTCACTGTATATATTGAAAAACGGATTTCACCAATAATATCAGTGATATTAACTACATTTTATTGTGATATCAAAAGGGTAGCATGCAAAACCTTGTCAGTTCACCTTTAAATGCTAATAACTTATTTAATAATTCCTACATAGATTTTGTATAGCAAAACTTGCTTGCTTTATGTATTTTTGATTTTATTTTTTGAGGAGGTTTTAAGGCATTTTGAGCCAATTGCGTCACTAATCCCAGCAGTTGGTTATCAGCTAAAAGACACTCTGGGTGCGGTTTATTCTGACAGCCACCTGGTGGACAAATGTGAAAGCTTGCATATAAGCTTCTATAATCTGGTTTGTGTCAGCTTCCTTCGTTGTCAAAGTCACACAGTTTTCTCAAAAAGATTATAAGCCTGTCAGGCTTTATACACACTACTATATACACTATAAATGTGCTTGTCTACTACCATTTTAATTTATACATATATTTAAAAATAAAGAAAAAAAATTGAAAGGAGGGAAAAAAAATGAAAATCCCCTAATGTACGTATCGATCAATCTTTCATATTTGGCTTTTTTAAGGGGTTATTTTTGCATCCTGATCAAATTATTCTCCACCCCTGTACTTAATATTATTTTTTTGCCCTGTATGTGTGTCGTTACATAGTTTGAATTTATCGACCGTTGCCCAACATGTTTTCCGGCCCGTCAAGTTACAGGAAAAAGTAGTGGGGAAAATGAAATATGGAATTTGCAAAAGTAGGCTTATATCACTGTATAATATTCTTATGACTCAATAGGTTATGTAATACGTATACATGTTAGTGTGTATGGTAAAATAAAACATAACACTTGGATAATAATATAAAAAGTGATTAATGACGTTTGTTTATTGACATTGAATGGAGATTGTTGGTTTACGTGCATTTGGTCACAGTTCATTTCGTCACGATTCAATTCGTCACCATGCATTTCGTCACAATTCATTTGGTCACAATTGATTTAAGGCTAGTTCTCACCAGCGCGTCAACGCATGCGTTTCAGGCGCGTCATGCGTCAAAATAATGCGTCACATGCGA
>JAQFZQ010003663.1:0-10207 GCA_034696005.1 Glomeris marginata | reverse complement strand
CCGAGTGAGAATTTACCCAGAAGGCGTTGCGAAAACGCCACCTGCCGGCTTTGAGCATGGGTTGCATCCATGGCGCTTTGCTTGCCTCTCCATTATATAAACCTCCATGGTCAGAGTAAGTGAATCGATAAGGGAAAGCCGCGCAAACAGTCCGATAGAGGGCGCTATCAAACATATTCAGAATCGGTGACATCCAACAATATTTGCACCGATAACAAACCATTAAACGAGTTGACACAGAGCACAACTAACTTCTAAACGGAACAGCAACTCCCTAAAAGGAACAACTTCTAAAAGGAACAACTTCTAAAAGGAACAACTTCTAAAAGGAACAACTTCTAAAAGGAATACTTTACCGTAAGGAACTTCTATACGGAACACTTAACCGTATGGAACTCCTAGAAGGAACAACTACTAAGTGGAACAACTACTCGAAGGAACAACTACTAAGGAAGAACAACAACTACTAAGTGGAACAACTTCTAAGAGGAACAACTACTACTAAGTGGAACAACTTCTAAGAGGAACAACTACTAAGTGCAACAACTACTAAACGGAACAACTACTAAGTGGAACAACTACTAAGTGGAACAACTACTAAGTGGAACAACTACTAAGTGGAACAACTGCTAAGGAAGAACAACTACTAAGGAAGAACAACTCCTAGAAGGAACAACTACTAAGTGGAACAACTACTAGAAGGAACAACTACTAGGTGGAACAACTACTAAGTGGAACAACTACTAAGTGGAACAACTACTAAACGGAACAACTACTAAACGGAACAACTACTAAACGGAACAACTACTAAACGGAACAACTACTAAACGGAACAACTTCTAAACGGAACAACTTCTAAACGGAACAGCTTCCGAATGGAACTGTGTCCTTGCTTGTATGAATCTTGTATGTAAATATCAAAGCCGCTGTTCAAGAAGTGAATGAAAATGTACTGGACAGCAGGTGCCTCATACCGCGTCATAACCGCACTGAGCATGCTCAGAAGAATCGAAATAAACTAAACTTCAACCGGTGATTTCTCTGCGAATTATCGATGTATTTCAATTCCGTAAACGCCAAATGTGTTCATTTTTACACCTTCTTAACCTGGAATCACATTTGAGAGGAGTTACAAAACCTTCACAGTTCACCTTTAATGATATACAACATTACTATGAAACGTTCTATTCTTTGAATAACACATACTACTTTTCATCTAACAACAAATTCTTCTCGAACATCACGTAGTTTTCAGGAAATAAGTCACGCGAAATACCGCGGAAACGGCATTGTTCCATTGGCTCATATCCTGAGTTAAGCTCCTCCCCCTCTTTCCATTCATTCCAATGATATTTAAAACATATAAATTATTCCAGCAGTATCACTACTTCCAGGAGGAAAAGTTCCTGTCCAATGACTATTATTTCCTCCTGAATGATGAAATATGATGTGGGAGGGGTCACAAAGCTCCTCCCATAAATCTCAATCTGAATTTGCGCGCCACCTAGCAGCAGAAGCCCCAAACACGGCCATTATAATATTGACAGTGTCCAAGATTAGACTTCTACTGTCTGTAAACTGAAAGAAGACGCAGGTGAGTCACACTTTTCCACCGTCCACGGCATTGCCACGCCCATTTGGAAGTATGCGTCCAACCACCTCGAACCACCTTCCTCTCATACATCCAAATGGGCGTGGTTCTGCCGTGACCGGTGGAAAAAAATGTGAAAAGGAGGAGTTTGATGAGGAGGGCGGGGTTTAAAGATGGACTATGTTGCGTGACTTACTTCTTGCCTTTTTTAGGCGATAGGTGGCGCTGCAAAAAAAATAGATATGACCTCTTCGGCACGCGGTTAATTAGCGTATCGATGGTCTGCAAGCTTGCATGAGTGATTTCAAGTACTTAAAGTGCACCGAAAAAAGCCTGAAATGGTATGCCATTATAGATCCTATGGTGCGGGACTTTAAACACACTTAATGAGGCTAACATTCCAAGTATTTTGCATAAGAATGTTGGGAATTTGGCCGTGTTTAGACAGGTGCTGCCACACGTGTCCAAAAACAACATTTCTCTTTACTTTTTTAACTCCTCCCAACAAAAACATTTAATTTTTGGTGTGTACTTTCATTACTTTCACTACTCAGACATTATTTACCACTATAAATACTATAAATACATTAATAGCGCCGCCTAGTGGTCGTTTTTGAAACTTAAACGCAATTAGAAAAATATTTTCTATAGTAAAATCATTAGAAATCAGTTAGAAAATGAGAAAAATTGAAAATAATGGTAACAAATCATTTCGTCACAAATCTCTTGGTCACTTCATTTCGTCACAGACATGTCGTCACAGACAAGTCGTCACAAACAACTTGTCACATCATTCGTCATAACAGTTAACGAAAAAATACGGTTTTCAAACGTCAAGATCAACTCGTCACATTTTCATTTCATCACACATTTCGTCACAGACAACTCGTCACATTTTCATTTTATCACTTCGTCACAGACAACTCGTCACATCTTTCGTCACAAACAACTTGTCACAACAGCTACGGAAAATAAGGGCTTTCAAACGTAACGATCAACTCGTCACAATTCCATTTCTTCACACATTTCGTCACAAGCAGCTCGTCACAATTTCAATTCGTCACACATTTTGTCACAAAAAACTTGTCACATCATTCATCAAAACAGTCAAGAGCAAAATATTATTATAATGACTGGGACATAAAATGTGACAAGTTGTCTGTGACGAGGTGAATGTGTGACGACTTGTCTGTGACGAAGTGAATGCATGACGACTTGTTTGTGATGACTTAATTACGAGTTAGGCAGTTTTAAAACCTTATTTACCTTTTAAAACTGGTTTGTGACGAATAATTTGTGACAAGTTGTGTTTGTGACAAGTTGTGCATGTGACGAGTTGTGCATGTGACAAGTTATATGTGGCAAGTTGTACGTAAAAAGTTGTGACAAGTTGTGTGACGACTCGTGCCTAAAATACTGTGACATAATTCACGTGACGATTTGAACTAAAAAACTGCCTATAAAATGTTAATCCTTTCTTATCCTTAAACAAACATAATCACAGGGTTCAACGCAATTCAGGCTAAACACAAACTTGACATTGCAAAAATCCAGGCTAATAAACTGTATTCAAATCAAATTCAGGTTAACTTATGCACTATTTTGAATACAACAATTTCAGGATAACATTTCAGGCTAATGAAACCCATTCCCAAACAAATTCAGGATAAACATTAATTTGAAACAAATTCAGGCTAAATATCAAGTTACTACAAATTCAGGATACATATGGAGGTTTTATCCATTGAAATTCAGGATAAACATAGCAGTTAGAGACATATAATAAAATGCAGGATAATTACATGGAATTTACTGTCATAAAATTTGTAAACAAAAATTCAGGCTAACCATTACAGTTTGCATAACAAAATTCAGGTTAAAAAGTTAAACCAAATTCCAGGCTAAATCTTCAAATATAAGACAAATTCAGGCTAATCCTCCAATTTAATTAAACAAATTCGGCTAAACTTTATAACTTATATACAACCAATATCCAACCAAATTCAGGATAAACACTAACTTAAACTAAATTCAGGCTACTAAACACACCTACTTAATTAAATATATTTTAAACCAAAATCAGGATAAAAACTGTCATCAAATTTCAGGTTAAACATTCAATTCAAATAATCTCAGGATAAACATACTTGTAAAATAAATTCAGGCTAAACATTAATTTCAAACAAATAATTCAGGATAAATATCAATTTACTACAAATTCAGGCTAAATATTCTTTTAAAACAAATAATTCAGGCTAAACATTAATTTTAAACAAATTCAGGCTAAACAATGATCAATTTAAAACAAATTCAGGATAAACATTGATCAATTTAAAACAATTTCAGGATAAACCCTCTATTTTAATTTAATTAACTTCAGGCTAAACTCTTCCCACTCAAGCCAAATCCAGGATAAAAACTGCAGTGTAATACCATAAAATTCAGGCTAAACATTGCCAATCTTCAACGAAAATCAGGCTAAACTGTGAAATGTAATCCATATTCAGGCTAAATCATCCAATTTAATTAAACAGTTTTCAGGCTAAACATTACCTTTCATCAAAATCAGGATAAAAATTGCCATGAAATTTCAGGCTAAACATTTATTTAAAACTAATTTAAAACAAATTCAGGATAAACACTACCATTAATACCATGAACTTCAGGCTAAATCTCCAACCAAAATCAGGCTAACTAACACTTACATTTACCACCACAAAAAACCTAAACAAATTCAGGCTATTATGAACACTGGACTACATATTTAAATCAGGCTACATGTACCCTTCACATTTTCCCCTAAATCCAACTGCACTTTCTCTCTTCTGTATCCTGTACATACTGTATCCTGAAACAAAGTACTGCACCCCTATTTTGTGGAGTATGCTCCTGGAGCGTTCCCCTAATTGGCTTCATGTCAACATGAGTGCATCAAGGAGTTGTATATTAGGCCTCGCATTTAGGGGGTTATTTCCGTCAAACATTTTCCCCCCAATGACCCCTGACCCCCACAATCTCTTCTGGGGGCTTCTGGACCCCCCAAATTCACTGTCTAAGCAGGTGTCTGCGCAGACAAACCTGGTGTGTAGTCCAGGGAACTAAACTTGGAACCACAAAACCAAACAAAACTCTCACTCTGCAGGGAAGTATACAACCAACAAGAAAAAAATAAATATACAAGGAACCGCACCCAAAGCCCCCCCCTAAAAGCCCCCCTAAATTATAATACACCCATAACACCCAAAATAAAACATGTGAACAAATTATAAAATTACACCATAACTTTTATTTTGCATTGTTATTTTATTTCCATTTATTTAATCCCAATGTATTTCACAGTTCACTATATCCGAGGTTATAATTTATAAATAGTATTACATAATAACAAAATAAGTTTTGTTTAATTCTCATTCATACTATTAATTATTATTACATTTAATATTTTTATAACATTTATTATAATTCACTATAACCAAGGTTTAGTTTTCAGTCAATTTGCATTCTAAAAAATCCAGTTTCTTTTATATTTCACTATATCAGAGGTTAACATTAATTATTATTTTAATTACATTTATGTAATTAACTTATTTTACAGTTCACTGTATCCGAGGTTATAATTTATAAATATCATTACATAATTTAACAAAATAATTGATTATATATTATAATTCACCATAACAATATTTCAGATTTTCAATTATTTAGTTTTTAAAAAATAACACATTTTATATTTCACTATATCCGAGGTTAACATAATTTTTATTACAAAAGTCAATTTATGTAATAATTCACTATATACAAGGTTTAAACTTTTCATTATTTTACTACAAAAGAAAATTTATGTAATAATTCACTATAGCCGAGGTATTATTAAACTGTATTAGAAATAGACTATTACATAACATTTGTAATAATAATGTGGAAAATAGCATTTAAATTACAATTTACAAACAAAATTTTACATTTCATTTCCAAAAAATCCCATTTTCCCAATTTATTTCACTATACGCGAAGTAATCCAAGTTTCAAAGTTCACTGTAACCGAAAATCACCTATCTGTTTATGCCATTAAAACATTTTGACCTCATCTCAACTTCCCTTTCCAACTACTTCTAACACAAACACTTTACAAAAAACAAAACCAAACATTTAAAAAAGTTTTAAAAAAAGTTTTAAAAAACAGTAAATAAAAAAAATACCAAACTCATTTGGAATTCCAGAACAGGTTTGTAACAATAAATTCTTCAATTCCCCATTAGGTTTTAGCACTGATTCTTGCAACTTTTCCCACTGAACCAACACCCTTTAAACTACCCCTCAAAACCTTAAACTACCCCTTAAAACCTTAAACTACCCCTAAAAACTATCAAAAACTAAAATAAAAAAATAAAGCACAATTTTTGGGTTCAATTAATAAATAAAGTAAAAATAAAGTCTGGAAAAATGTATTATGTTGGAAAAATAAGAAGAATCAACAAAAACCGCTTTTAAAAATGAGGTCGTCTTTTAGACACCAACAAAAAACAAAAACTATTTAGAAAAATGTTTAAAAAAGCGTTTAAAAAACCCAAAAGAAACAGAAAGTTATTTTTTCTTCACTTTCTAAGTATGTACATCTTCTCATTCTTCCCATTCTTCATTATTTCCTTATTTGTCCACTTCTAAAACCCGTTTTTACTTATTTAACATATCTTACATAAATTAAATATAATTCAAAAACAATTAAAACTAAAACAATCTCTTAATTTCTGTATTTACTAATATTTTTCTATTATATTACAATTATTTACAATTATATTTACTCAAAAATCCTACTTATTCTCATTATTTAACAAAAACTTACTTTTTCACACTTTAAAAACGGTTTTTAATATTTTACATAATTGAAACACAATTAAAAACAAAAGTAATCTCTTCATTTCTATATTTACTAACATTTCCCTATTATTTTACAATTATATTAACGCTATAATCCTATTATTTATCACAGCAGCAACTTTTACCTCTATTATGCTAGTTGAGGCGTTCACTAGTAGCATTGTTAGTACCAAAACGGCCACCAGGGGCACCACTGGGCCCCTCCTATTGGGCCGGCACCAATGGCCGCCCGATTGGGACCCATCCGACCACATATCCACAAACATGTCCACTACTTCATCTAGAAACACTCTGCAAATAATCCAATCCAACGATAAACACGCACTACAACTTGCCGCTTCGGTCCGCCGACTCCAACTGAAACCAAAGACGCCGGTTATCGGCGAAAATCACCGAACACCCGAGGCGCGAACGCCCCATTGGCCGATCACCAGTGGGCGGAGATAGAACGCGGCGCTCATTGGCCGCCGCGCCCTTCAACCAACGTAAAAAGAATACTAACGCCCACCGCTCATCCGAGTTCATCGCGTTCCAAACTCGACTTTCTTTAGTCGGAGCGCCGTGCCGTGACCACAGTTTATAACTCCTTGCCGTGACGTCACAGCAGCGAGGTTCGATCGTGACGTCACGCGTTCGAATTCGAACGTCGACGCCATTTTTGCGATCGAGCATCAACTCGCTTTCCGATCGCTTTTATGGTTACTTTACGTTTAATTTACGGTTAGTTTCCCACATTTCCCACCTTTTTGAACAACCCACGACCACATCCCACCATTCATTTGTCTCAGTTGTAATAATTACCTAATAAAGGCGGACCGGTACGTGATTATTTTTTCCGACAAGCGCATCGCACATTTGCGACGTGCTGAAGATCAGCGATGCGCGTGTGGAGAAAACAACTGTGACGTCACGCGTTCGAATTCGAACGTCGACGCCATCTTGCCGATCGAGCGATCGCTCAGCTTTTCTTTCGCTTTATGGTCACTTTACTTCAATTTACGGTCCGTTTCCCACCTTTTCCAACAACCCACGACCGCATCCCACAATTCATTTGTCTCAGTTGTAAATATTTCGCATTTTCAGGTTAGTTTAGTCGAGTTTTTTGAGAGGTGCAGTACTAGTCGGTATAAGCTTGCGGCGGTTCACACCAGGGGGCCGCCAATAGCGCCCCAAGCGACAAAGCCATAAAACTAAATAACTTTCATCTTTTTTATAGCTTAAAGCTGAGGGGTAATTAAGTTAGTAGGTTCATCTATGCTAGCCAAACTCCTATCTAACATAATATACACTTTAAGCCTTGCTTTAAGGAAGGAGATGTTGCAAAAATCATCAATTAAAATAAATAAAAAAAATATTAGCACTTAAAGTACTCAGGGGTAATTAAGTAATTATGTTCACGAATGTATACAAAACTCTAATCTGGTCAAAATCACATAGAAAGTGTTACTATGAAGTGTTATGCATGCATATTATACTACAAAATCTGTGCAAATTATTAAAGAAATTGCAATTAATATTACTTAAAGCACTGGGGGTAATTAAGTAATGATGTCAAGTAATGCTAGACAAACTCTTATCTGATGTAATATTAACTTTAAGAAAGCAAGTGTTTCAATAAGGACCCTATTAAAAAAGTTATTGGCACTTAAAGTTAGGGGGTAATTCAGTAAGGATGTTCATCTATGGCAAACTTTAATAGTAAAAGTATTAATTTTTTTCTCTTACTAATTTCAAAATATATTTTGCTTTCTTCATGTTAAGGGTACCTTACAAAACCATGTCAGTTCATCTTTAAAAATGAATACCTGGAATTTAGCAACACTTGTAGATAAGATATCGGTGTTTATTTTCGGGAATAGCTAAATAAATAATTCTTTCTCAAACATTTCATAGAAGTTATTTAAAAAGTGAGGTGTCACAGTAATAAATTGAAATAGGTATAAATTTAAATTCTGAAAAATTATTATTTTTTAAAGAAAATAAAATAAAAATAAAACAGGTTATTCTTTCACTAATAAGCCTATTAGGTTAGCCCCATAAAAACCTGTCACATAAATTACCAGCTAAGAAATAAAACTCTGCATTATTTATTATATTGCTGAATATATTTATAACTTCCAATAATAATTTGTATTCAGAGAATTAAAGTTGTGAAACCTGTTGCACAACAACTTCATGTTCATTGACATTCTAACCTTGAATTATTAAATTTTACTTTTTTTACAATTAATCTAAACCAACTTCCGCTTCTGCAACCTAACACCAATCAAACTACACATTGTATTGTGAATTGTGTCATCAGACATCTAACAAACATGACATAACCATCCCCAGAATTGTTTTACAAGTCCTGACATACTTTCACCCTCCTCGCGCAACAAACTTGCGCCGCAACTGTTGCTCGTGCAATACCCAGTGACGTCACTAACCTGATGAACACGCAGCTCGTGCAATAAAGTTGCACGAGATTCGACTCCTCCGCAATAAACTCGCTCGGCGGCCAAGTCCGCGTTTCCATTCCTTCATTTCCATCAATCCGAGCGCTTTTCCTCTTCAATAACCTTCAATTACACAAGGATGAAATGATTTTAACACCCTGCAATTAAAATATGTCGGTAAAAGAAAAAATAAGCGATTAAAATTGAACGCCGTTAACCTTTGATCGACCTTTGAGCGAAAAAATGGCGCCTATTTCGCGTTGCCGGACGAGAAAACGAAAAATCGGCGACGAATAAATTAATAAAACAGGGTTGGGAGGGTTCTGGTTTCCCTGCTGGAGTTGAAAGGTCGCCAACTTGATTTTTAGAGCGGAGATAACGGAAGTTAACTTATATAGGGGGAAAATGACGGAAAAATGGAAAATGGAACGCGTGGAAAAATCGAGCCGCCATTTGCAAAATGGAACGTTTTTCGCGGTTTATTTTTTCAGGGCGTCGACGCGTTTCGAAAACTCGTTTTTCACCGATTATTTAACTCGCCCCATGCGAAAGCACGTACCCAAATCGACGAAAGTCAGCATTTACCTGCGAGAAATGCATACCCAGTCATTTTTAAGGCGATGCGAGATCGTATATTGAAACTGAAATGGAGTCATTTGCATCGGCGGGAAAAAAAGGGCATCAAAATGGCGCCCGTTAACTGCGCAGTTTCGAACGTTATCAAATTCTTCCCCGAATAAAAAACGATCCATTTATTCCCCATCCATATAAACCGATTAAAAAACGAAATAATCCTCACGTTTTGCAGTGGATGTTGCGTAGATAACGGCTGTAAATTTTGTTTTTCCCGATGGATTCGCGTTCGATTTCCATTTTTCACCGATTAGGTCCGTTTCGTTTCGTCGTGTCACTTTCCGGAGCGATCCAAGTGTGATTGCGATCGCGGGGGAGGGAGGTAGGTAGGAAAGGAAATATGATGCGCCGCCTATGGATTTTTGCGGATTTTTGGCTTTATTATGGCATCTGGCTATTTCCGGTTGTAATTCTCGTCCAAGTGACGCTAAATACAGTCATTTATAAGTCGCTGCGTTATTTGTATTCGTGCATAGTTTCATTTCAATGAGATAAAAGCATTGCTGGGTAACTGGGCATGGTTGGTTCGCCATTGAATGCCACCAGGTGGCGCGTTTTTCTATTTTCATACTGCATAAAAATGGCATAAATTGCGACGTTCTGGTTCAGTCGAGCAATATAATTTATATGAGTTGCGGGATCCCTCTAGTGACGATCTCTGGAAGTA
>JAQFZQ010003662.1:0-10209 GCA_034696005.1 Glomeris marginata | reverse complement strand
TTAGTGTGAGCTTATGATTAAATTCTGGTTGCAATTGGTGTCGACAATTTTAACCTTGTCAGTTCACCTTTAAATTGACTGTATTATTATGATTATTATGTACTGTATATACTTTTATGATTATATAGTTTTAATAAAAATATAGAAATAATTTTTTTTTCATTTTTCAAAACAAATGTGTATCTAGTATATGTACCTATATAAGTATATTACATAATAGTACATTACAATATAATGTTTGCATTAATTTTCAAAGAATTTTTGAATTTTTGGATATGTTGATAACATGTAAAGTTGGCCGGACTTTTGTTTGGAACCTTGAGTGGTCAACATACACAGGTATCACTGTACACCATTGGGTCATTCCCATTACATGACATTTAACTGTCATAGTTGTTCTTTATGTAAAAGTAGCAAAATTATTAGTCATGTATATGTAATTATTGAATGGCCCCTATTGCAAAAATCGACCCACTCAAATCTCGAAGGAATAATTCATAGTTATGGATCCGGTTATTGATTTCACTACTAAATAAGGTGAAAAAAATATTTTGCTATCAAGGGGAGAGACGATTGGATGTGCAGTTTCAAAATTGCACCAGTAGACCTATAATTACGCTTATTACAGCACTAGGGAATATATAAAAAAATGGAGTTGCAAACTGTCAAGCACATTCATTGGTTGCAATTCACCAATTAAACGAGCCAATTATGACCTTGCTTACTTCCGCTTCCGACTGATAATAACACCGCCCCGCTTATGACGTCACTTCCTCAAATTATTTCCCATACATAGAAACTTACATACCTAATTATACACTAAAATCAAAAAATCCCAACTAATCTCATCTAACATGAAATAAATCTTTCCTTGCAACTTTTTATTTTGTCAAATACAGCTGTAATTTTAAAATTACCTTGTTGCTAATATTGCCGCTAGGTGGAGCTGCAATCATGCTCACCCGAGATCTGTTGTCCCAAACATAACATAAATTATAACTTATAATCCTGATTTATTCATAGTACAAAAACAAATAAAAACAATGCATGAATGACTCACTCAAAGCTACAAACAAGATTTATTATACAGATAGTACCACCCCTCTCCCCATTCCTGTTACTGCAAGCCACAGGTTCGCTGAAACAATGGAATAGGAAAGGAAGAATGAAAAATTTATTAGATTTAAATGGTTTTTATTTAAGGCTGAGCTTCAATCAGTGAATTTCGAAACAAAACCGGTGTTAGGAGCCTATTATGTCATAGTGGTATGTTGTGACGTCATCGGCCAATTGACCTCATGTTGGCTGCCAAAATTTCCCCCCATTTTCTATGCATTTGTAAATATGTTGACCACCTGTTAAAGTTGACCAGATTTTTTAGTGTCAACATACACAAGTGATGGGTGTGATGCTGGGATGGATGACTTTGAAAGTTTTGTTGACCCTCTTGTGATGTGTGTATTGTTAGGTAGTTTGCGAAGAGCAGCAGCGCCACCATTGTGTAATAGCGGCATATGACGTGACTAAAAAGAAGAGGGAATCTGCGACAGAAATGATTTATGAAATGGAGATTGATACCGGAGCTGGCTCATATCTGGCGGATCATCAATAACGAGAGAAATCGGGTGTTCAAATAGCGCCAACTCACAGTTTCCGCCCATAGGACATCCCCATTCAGTCCCACCAACACCCCGTTTATCCGCAACAAGCGACGACAGCGCCCTCTTTCTTTATTCTATCGCATCTCCCCGCCATTCAGCCATCAAAATGGCCGACAAAATATACAATCCTCTCATCGCATCGCAAACCTCATTATCGCATGCCACTTTCTAACTTGATCCCCATTACATCATCAGGGGATCTTTGGTATGTTAACTAAGGAAACTTCCGAATTGAAAATACAAGCAGTATTTTATTTACATAGAAATACTGTCGGCTCTCATTAGAACAAATCTCAATATACCAGCTCGTTCGCATTCGTTATAATAAGAGCCAACCGCATTTACACTTACCAAGATCAGCAGTGAGACTAACCAAGGCAGTAGAAGGCCAAGGCATGGACACTAGAGAGCCTTGATAGAGAGAGAGAGCGGCCAAGTGCCAAATCGCCGCCATTTTTCCTCGAACGGCCCAGTCAGTTTGGCAGTCGAGACATCGTAAAACGCCCATCCCGCGTTAAATAAGCGTTTAATCGTAAACTTACCGTGAACCTAAATTGTTCCGCCAGTCAACATACATCTTCTGACCTACTTTCCGGAATTTTCGGAAACTTAGTTTCGGTTTGGTAACCGGTTTTGACGTCACTCGCGTCATGACAAACGTCCGGTTACCAAACCGAAACTAAGTTTCCAAAAATTCCGGAAAGTAGGTCAGAAGATGTATTTTGACTGGCTGAACAATTTAGGTTGACGGTAAGTTTACGATTAAACGCTTAGTTAACGCGGGATGGGCGTTTTACGATGTGTCAGCCGTCAAACTGACTGGGCCGTTCGAGGAAAAATGGCGGCGATTTGGCACTTGGCCGCTCTCTCTCTATCAAGGCTCTCTAGTGTCCATGCCTTAGTCATCTACTGCCTTGGACCAACTGATCTGGTGACTTGTTCACACTGAGACTGCATTTGATTCTGTAACTTAATTCTCTCAATTTGGCCCTCTTTATATATGGTTAGAACAGAAAGTTGACACAAATTAGCGCCTGGGAAATTCCAGAACCTTCCAAAGAGAGACAGGAAGTCCCAGAAATCCGGGTTTGTTGACATCTGGCAGGATGACATTGCAAAATGCTGCATGCACCCCTCATTAGGTTAATTTTTTTGCCAACAATTTAGACACGTATTCTGAACGTTCCATGCGATTTTCTGATTTCTTCACCATACCGTTTAATTATTAGGATTACTAGAATATCAGCGCATTTCGGTCGTCAAGTCACAATCTACGTCATAATCCATAAACATCACTATTGGCTGAAGCGCTATTACATTCGATTCCGATCGACGACAAAATGCCGCATTGGCTGTTGCCATTTCGCCACAGGACATTATGACGCCAGCACCGTGACTTCGCACTTCTGTGACACCACATCCTCACATCTCTAACTACTTCATAACTTTTGTTTACTAATTTTTACAAAAGTTTTGTTGCCGCCAATCATTTTTTTGGCATTGCATCAATAAACAGGGAACTTTACAGGGTATGTTCCAAAACCATGTCAGTTCACCTTTAAGCACCAGGAAATGAAAATATGAAAGTTGTTTTGTTAATTAACATTTGATATTACAACATTTTTTTACTATAAAATAAAATAACGGCTATTACTTTCTGGATAGGCCTAGTATAGTGTTAAGCACTATGTATATCAAAAAGCTCCCCCTTAATGTTAACTTCTCTGCATTTTATAATATTCCTTTTAAAAAATAGCTGCACCAATTTTTCTTTTATGCAAACAGCATTTTATATATGCACAAATCTGCATTAAAAAAAAATATAAAAAAATCGTAATCACCGAGTCCTTTTATAGCACAGTTGCGTGTTGAATCCCGATATATCTATCTGTGATCAGGTTTTTATTACCAAGCGAGTGACAGAAAAGTAGGCCTACAAAAAAAAATGAAATTCACCTCTAAAGAAGCCGAACCGAAGCTAAATATGAAGCGATTTTATTGACTTTTTACCCTCGTCTTTTCTTACTATATAGTGTGAGAAACGATCAATAATGATCGATGATCGTTGAGCCAATCTGGAGATAAGCAAGAAAAGGCCACATGCACCACTGCCAACTTACACAACTTACACAAAAGCCAAACATTTGACCAAAAAATATGCCACACGAGATGCTTTCCATCGATAAGCAAAACTACATTTGCAAAACGTGAACGTGCAAATAACAGCCCCCACCCAACACCACCTAAACCAACCCCCCCCCCCCCCCGCCGCCCCCCCCACCCAAAAAAACACAACCAAGATAAAAGTAGCAATATTCCTGTTTGCAAGAAAACGTGTGGCTCTTGTCCAATTTCAGCACCAAACCCGTGTATCGATCTGCGATCGATACAGTTATTGTTGCCATTATCCATCCCATGTGCAATCAATCACGTGCGCGATGACAGTGACTGATTTGAACCTTTTCCCAACTTGCCGTTTTCAAGAGCCAAGCCGACCAATTTGCAAATGACTACCTAACACAGTACCAAACATTACCTTTTTTAGCACACCTCACAATGAACAATGAACCTGCAACAAAATCAATTCTTTCCATACATAATTAATAGATTCCCCCCTTGAAAAGCCAAAAAATCACTTCTGTTGAACAATGGGAACTTCATTATGCATAAAAGTTTTAAAATAAAAAACATTAAAAAAATTTCCAACCTAAATAAATCGCTGCATTCACATTCAATATCTTAAAGGTGAACTGACAAGGTTTTGTAACATACCCTGTAAAATGTGTAATTCTATAGAATTGATGTCAATAAAACGATTCGGATTGGTGTAAACAAAACTTTTTTAAAAAATTGGTACAAAAAGTTAGGGGGAGTTAAAGAGGGTGTCATGGAAGGACGGTGTCAATGCGCTGGTGTCACAGTGTCCTGTTTTGGCAAAATTTGAATTTTCAGCCAATGGCAGAGCTTATCAATGACGCTCCAGTGTACATATCTCACAATATACTAGCCAGATATGAAACTAAATGATTAATATCTATGGCAATAATGCTTCAAATGGCCTCAAATTTTCAGACAATGTTCCTAAATTAGTGGCAATCAAATGCTAGTTTTTTCAGGGTATGTTGCAAAACCTTGTCAGTTCACCTTTAATATTATCATTAAATGCAACTATTACAATAATAAATTCCATCATTGCATTTTTCATATTTTCAAGATACTTTCCTTGTATTTTCACATATTTATCTATGTAATTTCTGCAGTGAATATGTCCCATATGACAGCAATTATTATTATGTAATATTATAACAAATGTAAATAGCGGTTTATATTTATTTCCTGGTTTAGGAAAAAAGTGGATGACGTCACTAGTAATTCGTCAATATTTTATTTGATCCGGACACAAAACTGATGAAATATTCATGAAATGCGATAAGAATGGATCGAATGTTGCCAAATTAAACTATCGAATGGCAAACATTCCCTGACCATGTCAACAAGCCACCGAAAATAAATGCAGCTCATAATAAGGAAATAGTGGAAATAATTATCGCCTATTTCGATAATTTAATGCCTCGTTTCGTCAAAATGCGTTTTGTGCGTGTCAATAAATTTCCTAACTTTATCAATAGTTACCCAACATATGTCCAGAAATATTGACCAACATGCATTGCATAAATAGCCCTAGTTATAACAAAATTCAAGATAGACATTTCCATTTTTTTGGGACCTCAAAGGGTTAAGTTTGAAAATCTAACACCACATTCTTCCATTTCCTGCATATCCCAGCTCAAGAAAATGCATATCAATAGGACAGTGAGTATTAGTGGGGGGGTTGATATCACGTGACAAGTCGATCAATAGATGACAAAATAAACAGTGAAGAAGCAGAAAGCTGGAGGAAAGAAACGATATTATTTGCAGGGCTTGATGGAGGGTGTCTATCATGGGCACATGACACAAGTGCCACCTTTGATGACTCAACTGTGATGGTCCCATGTTGACACAGACCTGCATGACTATGCTTGCTATGCTCAAGTGTGCCAAACGTCCAATTGCTTTCCCTTCATCAAATCGACATGTTCCAATATGCCCCATGTTTCACCACTGGACCACATACCCATCCATACCGAAAGCAGGGCCAAAAGTTACCAACACCTCATGACATCACAACAAACACAAAATGAATGGTGTTGATGAGTGCAATGAGCTGAATTCAAAGAAAAATATGAAGGAATGGGCCGTAAGTCTATTGTAATGCTGCAACAAAGCTCCATTTACAGTGGCGCCACCTACAAACCAACTTTCAATCCTCATATTATGTTTCTGTTACTATTACTATTACTATTACCATACTACTTATTACTATTGCTATTGCTATTACTATTACAATTACTATTATTATGGTTATTAAAGGTGAACTGACAGGGCGGGAAAAGTGGACCTTGACCAACCCCGCCAATTAGTCATGCAATGATTGGCCAAAACCGGCATTCGAGGCATTTACCAAAGTCCACTTTTTCCGCCCTGTCAGTTCACCTTTAAATATTTTGAGAGGTCCATTGTATTGTATTGTATTGTTTTGTAGCAACAATTACAGCTCCATTTACAGTGGCGCCACCTACAAACCAACTTTCAATCCTCATATTTTTATTAGTATTATTATTATTAATTGTAGTATTATTAAAATGCACAAAAAACTAAATGATGAAACAAACTTGGTAATAAAGCAAGTTTATAGCATAAAACTTTCATTCCAGCCAATCAAATGTCAAATTGGAAATGTATTTACATTCCCGTCATTTTGTTTCACGATGGCGAATATTGGTGGAATAAAAATTGTATAATTTTGTGTCAAATCCTTTACGTGATTGTTAACAATCCACGAATTCCTCAGCATAAATCTGCATAACAAACACCTCAACTTATTTTTATATATTTTACTCTTGCAGAATATAATTGTAAATATAATTATTGATTGGGTAATTATATTAAAATTATAAATTTGAGCAAGTTACACAATGTTCACAGACATATTACATTTTTTAGGAAAATAGATATCAATTTTAGACAAAATAAAAAATAAAATTTACGCATCTTCGCATTTCCAATTCAATTAATTTCCAATTTCCACACACACACATTCATAATAAAACGCAATTTATCTCCTTCAGAAGCGCGCAGATATATCCAAAGTGGATCATTTTTTAATAAAAACCCGAAATCAATATGCGCCCAAATAAAACTTATACCCCAGCTTAAAGCTGAAAAAAGAAACAAGTCACTTTTCCAACTGAGATCGATACAAATCCGAAATAAAATTGAAAAAATCACCGTGCAATATTTTGTTGCGCACGGCGATCATCGTCCGCACTATCCAGTGACGTCACTCGCAGGAATAACATAAGTTTCGCAATACAATATTGCGCCAGATATTAACACGCGCAACAAACTTGCGCAACTTCAACCGCCTCCAACAAATTAACATCTAAACGGAATAAATAGTTTCGAAACACTAGAAAAACAGTGAAAACTTACCTTTAGCTGTTGCTTTGTTCCAATTTCAGTGATTTATCCACCGTTATCATCACCAGATCGATTTTAGCAAATGTAACTTCTAAAATTTCACGTTCCAAATTGTTTCGCACCGCGTGTTCGCACGAAGAAATTAATTCTTTCAATTTGTCGCGTTCAAAAATGTCATTTCCAGTCTTTATAATGTCCCATGAATGATTCACAACGAAGATTATGTCCTAAAATTCGTCTGCTCGTTTTTCGGCACTGTTTCGAGAGCTGTTGCAGTCAGTTTTCCCGTATTCACGTTGAATAGATGGCGTCACGTTGGTGGCGTCACGCCCGCCATTTTGTAAGGCAACATGACCAGCAAAATGTCTATGCTCTTCGGGTATGCAGAGTCTTTATCCACTGATACAAAAGATCATTACAAAAACAAGCTTAAAGATCTTAAAGACCTGCTACTTTAAGCATATTTTTGAAAATATATTTTGCATCAGTGGCTCCATGAGGTCATTTTAGTTGCTAAATACTGTACATACGCAGAGAATTCGGCCATCTCGCTTGGCACGTTGCCATACATAATGGCGGGCGTGACGCCACTAACGTGACGCCAGTAGCAAGGAGATCTATCTGTTATAGTAAATGTACGGAACCAGTGATTTTGCAGAATCACTAGTAAATGTGCGGTAAGCCTATTTTACTTTGCGAGCCGTGGGCGCGTTCAAAACCTAACCTAACCTAAAATAAACTAACTAACTAAACGTTACTCAGTCTCGCACACAAGTAAAAAAATTGCGGGGGGTGGGCGAAAAGCGGTATTTACGTAATTTAATGTTTTAGCATTGATTCCTCACATTTACTGGTTCAGTGATTCTGCAGAATCACGTCTCCTCACATTTACTACAACATATCCAAGGTATCTATCTATGCTGACACTGAATTGTGACGTCACGTAGGATTCATCTATTTTTATCTATTTTTTATCGATTTTTATCGCAGTACTACACTAGATGGCAGCACTGAACCGTGACAATCGCGATGTTGACTATATCGGTTTTTCTATACGTATCGAAATATGTATCGTATCGCGTATCGTCTCGTATGATGACATGATGACGTCACTTTTATTCTGTTGGAAACCGTGCTGCTGTCGCTGAATGCGCTGAATCACTATTGGTTTCGTACGCAAAATCACGCATTTCGTCGGAGAATGCCATTTTTCGCGGAGAATGATTGAGTTTTGTACGATTAAACGTATGATCCTCGTTGTGGCGGCTTTGGTTGTGTAAGAATTCAAAAAATCTCATTTCTGAACTCGTTCAAATGCATTTGAAATTTATTTAAACCATTTTAAACCTATTATAGAATCAGCATAGTTGTCATCTGGCTCGAGATTGGATTCGCTGAAAGTCATGTGACTTCAATACCTGAAGAGCAGACAAATGGAACTGGCAAGAGTCAATGTTGGCTTACTGAACAGTACACAGTTATTCAAGAATGTAGAGCATGCACTGGCTTTGAAAAAGTAAAATTGTTAAAAACAGATAAAGTTATTAAAGGTGAACTGACATGGACTCTGAACTGTACCCTTTCTGGCCAATCATGACAGCCTAATTGGCCAGTATAGTCCCTATTTACCCAATGGCAGGGTTGGTCATACATAGTCCACTTTTACCACCCTGTCAGTTCACCTTTAATATTTTTTATATTAAAATTAACCACTCTTGAATTAACTCAGTCTTAATTCATTTTGTTTATTAAAATAGGCAAGTGGCCATATAGAAAACTGCAAATTCAGTCATTACGTGGAGCTGGTGTCATGCGCAACATCAGGAAAAATGTACAAAAGGTTATTAATTAATATATATAATTGTACATTTATACCAATTTGTGATCTTCCCAGTCATGTAAATTAATATAACTGTTTGTCATCTCCTTTATTTCAGCTGTCCTCCAGTTCCATGGATAGAAAAGAGAAACTTTTGGATATTTGAGGGTATATCTTTGGCCATCGGATCAATGTCATGGATGATGGTCATCTTCAGACAAAAGCAGATTGACAACATGATGCTGGAAAGGATACAGAAACAGATTGCTGCTGGAGTTTGAATTATTGATTATATTTATTTCAACAAATAATAAAATAATGTTATATTTCTTCCGAAGTGGAAGCACGCGCAAACCAATGTATCCAACATTTGATACGTAATGCTATTTTCCTTTATAAATGTGAAGTCTTAAAGTTTTAATTACAGTAATGTTGTCCACACTGATAATTTCTTGAATTCTTCTGCATTTCTCATTTGAAGTAAAGCACCTTTCAATACCATCTTAATACCGTTATCAACATTACGGTCTTGTAACAAAGTTACCATCCAATCTATCACCTGAAACAAACATTACCATATTATAAACAGTGAAAAATTAATGTAATATATATGTATAACTAAACCAATACTAACTTTCTTTGTATTCTGACTCCATAAACTTCTTCGAAGTAATGTTGGCAATGCTGCCGGAAAGAGATTCAGAATTTGTTTGCCGTACATCGAGAAGCAAGGATGGCATATTATTGCCATATCAGGTGATGACCAACACACAACACATGTTGCAAACAACTTTATCAAATATGAAACTTGCTGCAAATAGAGAAAACATATTTAGGAAAATTCACGTGATGTACAACGGCTTATTAATAATTTCACTTAAACAGGGTTCATGTCACTGGAAAAACTGGGAAATTAAAGGAAATTGGTATCAAGGTATCTACTGATATTGGAAATCCTGGAATTATACTGGAATTTTTTATTGTCCTTGAAATCCTTGAAATATTTTCTTAAAGGTGAACTGACAGGGCTTTGAAGCATACCCTGATTATGGGTTTTATAAGTAGTTATTGTGTCCCAGCGCTGGTGAAACCAGAAATCGATTACAAATTGAAAAAAAAAGTTACGACCGTTTTATGGGAAAGCGTTTCCATGGAAACGGAATTGGAAAAGGCATTGGGTTGCGAGCGGCTGAGCAACGGCTGAGC
>JAQFZQ010003661.1:0-10209 GCA_034696005.1 Glomeris marginata | reverse complement strand
CTTTTCATGCTTTGGCCTCAGCCACTCGAGTGGCTCAAGGCCTGTAGTATTCTAAAATTCTTAATGTTCCACCTTAAACGATAATATAGAATTTGAAGCAGAAAATAGAAGCTATCACAAACAATGTTTCGAATCGAATCGATCATAAAACAAATGTATACCTGAATGGATTCGGTCTCGAGACGGCGTTTCTCTTCTTCCGTGTCCAATAACTGGGTACGTGTTCTCAACAACTCCTTATTGAGACTTTCAGCTTTATCTTCCACCTACAAATTACCTCATTCAATCTGAGTAAGTTTTGTCATAATACGAATTTAGGATAATCACCACATCAAGTTCGTTACGCAATTGAATTTTACTGGTCACTAGTTCGTGAGCCAAGTCGTCATTTTCTTGTTCGAGTCGCATGTTTGCTCTCAGCAATTGGCGATTCTCTCTCTAAAAAATAAAAACAACTGTTAAAGTCCTCAATAAGTCATCAAACACAATGTAGCATTAGTTGGTCCAAACCTGAAACCTCTCGGCAGGATCTTCCTGTTGCCTTTCTTGTTCTTTCAAAGTAATGTATTCCTTTTCATATTTTTTCAGCTTCTTCACCTAATACATTTGAAAATAATGTTAAATAATTGCAAAAGATTACTCAGTTGTATAAATATATTAATTTAAAGCGTTTGGAAATTTAATTCACAAACCTTGACAGCAACAGCGATACGCAACAGTTGCCTAGCATTTTCTTCTGACCGATACTTCTTTGGCAACGATACCCTGAAATACTTAAGTGCTCCTTCAAAGTCAAGTGTTAGTAGTTCCTTCTTTGACATCTGGAAAATAAAAAAAAAAAAAACATTAACTCCGCCCAAATGAAATGATCCTGATAGCAATATTTATATCTCACCAAAAGCAATCCTAAAGCCACTTGAAATATTGTATCATTCCCCTGGAATGAGCAGTACATACTTATTCACTGATATAGACGTCGTTTATTAATTTGTAATCCGTAGAATATTACCTCGCAGAGAAATAAATCTAATATATGGAACACCAAGAAGAGAGGAAACTTTGCAGTGAAAAGTGTAAGGAACCATTGCGACCCAAACATGTGTGCCTCAATGCCCAGATCTCTGAAATGTGCAGCTAAATCCGGGATTTGGTCCTAAAAATGTATTTGCCACATTAATAAAACAATACATCAACACTGGAAACTTAGCCATGCAGAATTTCAATGTTTTAACATATTATGATATATTGAAAAAATTGTTGCTTCTCTTTTCATTGAAAAAACCTTGAAACTCAACATAACTCGGCACAAAAAGAAAGAATTGGCATTTAATCCTTTCTCACCTCCATAAGCCGTTCAAGCTGGAAAAACCGGAGATGCAAAACTTCAAAGTTATCCTTGAAGAGGTCTCTCAATTCATAGCCAAACATGACTCGCACCAACACACAGAAAGCCTGTTCCTCGGGCATCTAAAGCAAACAAACAATTTACAGTGTCTGAAACACACCGTGTTACGATATCAGCTACTCACATGCAATAGTAAAGCGGCGGCAAGGAAAGACAGTCCCTGGCAGTATCCAACTTCCTCATCGTACACCGAATAAGCTTTGCTTATCTTGTACAACGCATCTTGCCCAATTCCACCAGCTTCTCGGAAGAAATCGTGGGCAGGGAATGTTCTGTTAATGTCCCTCAAGATAACCCCTTCACAAGTGGATTCCTGTTACAATTCCAAATATGACACCAGCGCTTTATATACTAATAAATTACGTGTAAAACATTAGGAGCATTACCTTAGTGATAAGTAATCGGTAGGTGTCCATCATCTCGGTATCAGCATGGCAATTGGACAATAGTTGCCAGACTTCGCCACGAAGGGCTTCTGGGATACCCTTGCGCACGAGGGTGTTTAACTGTCGCGGCCTCTGCGACAGGTTCTGACGCCATTTAGCCAAAACATCAGCCCAACCTTCTAGTTCACCCTCCGTACAGTCTTTACTGACATCACCAGAACCACTCAGAAGTGGTTCATCACTATCTGTTGAGGGATTTTGCAAAAATAAGTACAGGTAAAGCCAGATGGACTGGGAATTGGGAGACTCAACATGCATAATTACTTTTTGGCAGTTCATTATTACCTGAATCATCATCATTGTCTCCAGGAGCTGAATTACCCTGCAGTGCAGCAAGCGCAGACAGTAAAGGTGTACGAAGATTAAGACCGAGGCCGGGCTTTTTCCGCTCAATTTCTCCAGCACTCTTAATAGAAACCACTTCATATTTCACTTCGTCGGATGGGACAGAATCAGTCTATAAACATGAAATTAAATATGAAAATCTCAACTTTTGTTCAATGGAATAGTATTGCAAAATAACGTACTTCTCTAAGTGTAAGGTAAAACACTTCTGTTAGTGATTTCTTTGCAAAATACCAAAAGCGCTCGCTTTGAGGATATATTTTGGCTTTTGTTTCAATAACAAAGCGCACAGGCTCATGGATTCCTTCAACTACCAAGTCCACAGCCACAGAGAAGAAAATTTTGGCATCTAACATAAATAAGTCAAAATTCAAATAATAGAAATATTGCAACTGTAATGTAATGTTAGATTTACCTTTAGGCGTTTCATGGTTCAACACTTCAAAATTCGGGTCTTTTGGATCCCACATACCAGTAATGGTATAAATTTTTCGTTCTGCTTGTTGGACAGTCATGGAATCCTATAAATATTAAAGTATAGGAAAGTGTATTTATTTCTATTTAGACATGAGCTTGAACATAAATGGTTGATTTACTAGCTCCAAAAGCTGCATATCACTGTGTTTCACATTTCTTCCTGGCGATACGAGAATACCGAAGCATCTGGAGAAGAAGAAACAAATGGCAACAAACACAGGGAAATAATTTGAAAACTTTGTTCAAACAAATGGTAATAACCTCTGAATGCATATTTCAGGTCCACCAGATATCTGCTGCACAGTCACCAAGACTTTCCTTGTAAAATTACAACGCAACTTGAAGAAAGTCTTATCTTTAGGACAAGAATTGAAGTTTCCCTTGGAGTCTTCCTCTTTAATTTCCAATGTGATATCAAAAGAGTGCACAATATCATTGACACCTTCCTCGAGTCTAATGCTCGACTCGGATTTTGTGGGTGAAGTTGGGATCCTTCGAAATGCAGATGCAAAGCTATGCAGTATAACTCCAACCTGCAAAATTAAAATTGCTATTGTTCAGTTGATCTTTCAAAGATAAATAGCAGGAATACTTGAATGATTACAGTTTCAGGCTCCGAGCATCTGAACACGTGACACTGGAAAATGGCAGTTTCAGCTGATGAACCATGGCTGCAGGTAAATGCAAAGCACGAAACCTCAGAAGAATCTTGCCTCCCCCGGGCACAAAATAATATGCGGTGGATCTTAAAACTGGCTATTTCCGTGCTGGAATTCAGCTCATTTAACCTATACAGTAATAAATCCTAATTAATCCAATTTAGTACAAATTAGGATAAATGATCATCAAACAGCCAACTGACACTACTGAGCCCTCGGAGGATGAGGGAACAAGTAACATCACTTCCATGGTGTGCTCAGACAACTGCTCGTTCAGGATAGCCATATTACGCTGGATTTCCACCTCACTTCGAGGAGCGTTGATGGTCGCTGCACCAAGGTATGTTACATGCTGGACAGTTGTGTTACTCACTTCCGGAAGTACCATTGGCAATGACATCTGACGTCTGCTACCCACTGTAAATAAATTTCTAGATGATGGATATGTGTAGCATGAAGCATATAGTATATGTTAAAACTAAGTGGTGTTATATTAATTCATTTTGAGCAGTAAATTATAGTAGGTACCACAAATAGTATCAGCATCTTGGTGAGTGCTTTCAGAATTGGACACGGAGTTTATGCTGCCATCTACTGATTCAGCTCGACATTTGTTTTCCAAGACTCTGAAAACAATGTCGTCAATTCCTTCCCTGTCACACCCAGATTCGGCATCTTCTGAAACCTGTCAAAACAGAAAACAGTTAAAATTAAAAATGCAAATCCACTTTAACAAAAATGGGCTTCATTATATTATAAGTTATTATCACTATGGTTCATAGCTATCACTAACCGCGGTCATAGCGTTTTCTTTTTTGATATTTTCAGCAGAATCCATGAGGACTTCGTTCAAAGATTGCTTCAAACCTTCTTGGCTGCCGTTGCCAGCGATCATAAGTCGAGGTTCAATAGGTTGGATGAACTCAAAATCTTCAGTAGAAGTTGTGGATTCGCCAGAGACATCAGCATCCATCCTTCAACGGCAATCCTAAATAATGATCAAACAACACAAATCAATTATTGATTTAAACAATTACAAAAGCATAGGTTTAATGAACAACCACAATTATACAAAACTGTCACACGTCAAATGAATGCATTGTATATACGTAGGTCGAGGATTGATCGCAGCTAGGAATTAAGCACATATTTCTTCAAATATTCTAGTACACTGCCGCATAAATGTTGACTCGTTTGGCAAATCAAACCCGCATACAATCAACAATTTATTTACCAAAAATATAACGATGTGAGCTAGGCATACGCAGTTTATAGGTCAGTACGACAAATTGGACCGCAATTTACTCACGATTTATGGACCGTTTGTGCTCATATTGGATTCAATTGGGCATTTATAAATTTCCGTATCTTTTCATTTCCTCGCTAAAATAGATTATCAAACTGATATTTTGCATCAAAGCAATCAAAGACTTGTCTTTCTTGCGTCGAAAAATACACAGAAGCACCAGGCGAACGGAACTTCCACAATATTTCCCATTCTAACCGAAAGAGGACGCGTCAATAACTTGTATTATTCCCCAGCCCTCCACTGAGGTCGCAACTAGAGTTGACCATCAAATGCACCCACCTCCTGCTAAACTTGACCGGGTCCATCCAAGGAGGTTAGAATGTAATGGAGGGACTGTAAACAACGTTTGGTGAAGCCGGATGCGGAACTCAAAATTAGGTGGTTGGAGGCTGCTTTGAGGCTATCCCGCCGCCTCTCACGCACTCCAAGGAGACGCCTCTCCAACACGTGGTTCGTGGTTCAGATGCGTGGTTTATTTATGTTTTCGCGTTAATTAATGCGGAATATAAACTCTTACCAAACATACTAACCAGATTAAATGAAGTTAAACATAATTAAGGTGCCAGCAGCAATGCTGGCTAAGATAAGGAGCCAATGGCAAGCAGACCACGCCCCATGCCCGCTGAAATCCCGCCTCTAAGTTCGTCCCACTGGCGGGCTAGCCTCCTCCTAGGGTTCACGAAATTCGCTAACACCTGGCATCACTTGCTAACATGGCAAGAGTCCCTGATACTCCCTCCTTCCAACCAAAAAACTTCAAACCTCCTTGCTACAACCGCTACAACGATTATTGCGCCATCTAGCGGTCTTTTATGGAAACCCCTTCGACAAAATGGATGTAAATGGCGCAAACTTCAAAATGAGCGTCGAAAACGACACCGATTACGAATCTTTATCACTGGAGAAGGTTGATTTGAGTTATTTTTATCATTTGGCAGCCATATTTTCGTGTTTATTAACAGAATTTCACGATTTATAGCGTTTTCAAGCCGCCGTTCACTACTCTGTTGCCGAGATTTGCAACGAACATGGACGCCAGAAAAACGCTACATTCTCGAAAAGAGCCATCGCAACTATCGCCGATCTCACATATCGTCACGCTTTGAAACTTGCCACCGATCAGGAACTTTTCGCCAAGTAAAAACCTCTAAAACTCACCTCGCGCAACTTTATTGCACAGGAATTCCCTCTATGCAACTTTCTCTATTATAGTCTACGAAGAAACTTGCGCGAGATTGAAACCCGTGCAATACAGTTGCGCGAGATTGCGTTTCATCTTCTCGCGCAACTTTATTGCGGTGGAATTCCGTCTATGCAACTTTCGCTATGATACTCTATGAGAGAAGTTGCGCGACTTTCAAAGCCGTGCAATATAGTTGCACGAGATTGAATTTCCGGGATTCTCCGCTAGATGGCGCTGTATAGCACTACTTTAACATGGATTTCAATGAGAATTTTTGAAATTAAACTTCTTTAGCGAGGGTAACTCCGATTTGTTTATGTTATTGATTTTTCTTTTTACAGACATGCCAAGAGATCTGTGATCAACGTTGACGATGTGAAACTATCGGCTCGAATGAACCCGAAATTGGTATTTTTTCATTTATTTCATTTATACAAATAAAATTAAACACACTTATAATTTTTTTAATTTTTATCATTTTTTTTCCGGCAATTTAAAAATAAATAAAAATAAACTTGATATATTTTTTCACAGTACTTTATAATGAATTTAAAAATATGAAAATATGTTGCCAGATGCGGTTTTGTATGCTGAATTCAAAAATAATGTAGAATTCTGAGATGGTGTGGTGAACAACACTGGTTGATCTGACATTGAATAAACCTACAAATAATGAATTTATAAGTAAACAAATAAATAAGTTAATTAAGTAATTAAATAGATAAGCTAAATAAGTAAATAATTAATTAAATAAGCTAAATAAATAAGTAATTTAATAAATAATTAAATAAATAAATAATAAAATAAATAATTAAATGAGTATATGAGTAAATAAATAAATAAAAATAAATAATTAATTAAATAAGTAACTATATAATTGAGTAAATGAATGAGTAAATAAATGAGCAAATATTTAATTAAACGAATACATACATGTTATAAAAATATCAAATCAACATAATAAATACAAATAAAACAACCACATCTATTACATAATTTAACCAAAATGCTTTTTAATATAATGACAGAGTGAACGTCTCGACTCCCTTCACGCCGAAACGACCACCGGCACCAAAAGGTCTTCCAAGAAGCGCCCGCCGAAAGCCGCGGACCCCTCGAAAGACCTTCCGGAAGCCGATGAAACCATCTGACATGGAACTCTCCATCACTCATTCACTCTGTCACTATCCCAAATAACTTACTCAATCACTTAATCACTCATTCATCCATCTATCTCTTATATTTTTGTACGTACTCGAGTGCATCGAGTCCTTCGAGTATACGTAACAAGTTGCCGATAAATAAACCATTATATAGAGAGCAATTGTATTAAGTCTGTCCACTGTCACTGTGATGGTACAATCAGCATATTACCTCTAGATGTTGCTTTCTCCAAGTTATCGATTGATTCCGGCTTCGCCGTTGCCCCGGTGATCGGTTGATCGGAAACTGTCCGCCGAGGATCATCGCGTCACGTACTTGACCTCGGACCATCAGAACCACTGAAAGATATGAAAAATATACAGTGATAAACTAATGTTGGTCTTTGGACATTAGTACAAAATACAATATCGAGCTTGATGGTCAAGAACCACCGCGGCGACAACTTCACCATTGCTCCGCGTCCTCCCGAGCAACACCGAATCACTAAGAAAGGAGAAAAGGGACCCATTAAGGCAATATGGCAACTGATAAAAAGGTAATATATGGTTAATATGTTTTATTTTAATGTGTTCCGTAACATTTGATGCGTGCGCGGACTTTCTGTGCGAGTTATTAACGATTTCCACAGACTTTTGAACCACCCGGTATATTATTAGGATACGAAATGAAGTGAATTAAAGTTAGAAATAAAACACATTTAATTAGAATTTAAATTAGGGATTAAATACATTTATTTTACAATTTAAATTATGAATAAAACACTTTTAATTATGAATAAAACACTTTTAATTATGAATAAAACACTTTTAATTATGAATAAAACACTTTTAATTACGAATAAAACACATTTAATTATGAATAAAACACTTAATTACGAGTAAAACACTTTTAATTACGAATAAAACACATTTAATTATGAATAAAACACTTAATCGTGAATAAAACATTTAATTATGAATAAAACACATTTAATTATAAATAAAACACTTTTAATTATTAATAAAACACATTTAATTAGGAATAAAACACATTTAATTATGAATAAACACTTTTAATTATTAATAAAACACTTTTAATTATGAATAAAACACTTTAAATTACGAATAAAACACTTTCAATTACGAATAAAACACTTTTAATTATGAATAAAACATTTAAATACGGATAAAACAGTTAATTACGGATAAAACATTTAGTTATGAATCAAATAAGGAATTAAACACATTTATTTCACAATTTAAAGTATATGTAATATTAAATCAGCTGACGAAAACCCAACCAATCAATTGAATTATTTCCTTATGTAATTCACTGCAAACTTCTCATCAATTTGATTGGTAGTTCAAGTGTTTATATATTTAAATGTAAAATAATACTCTACATAATTGCTGTTACAATTTACCCCTTTAAAGTGGCATGACACGTGACCTTGCAAATTACATAAATATATAAATAATATTTAATGTACTTTGGAATTAATTTTATCTCTTATTTCATTGGTATGTTTTGACTATTACAAAAATAACTTAATTGTGGTATATTATAATTTAAATCTAATTACTATATGGCTTATTTGTTATTTATATATTTTAAATACACGATCACGGGTCACGTGACCACGTCTTGCACGTCATTCCATTGAAATAGAAACGTGCACAATAATAACATTTAAATCATTAACATAACTTCACAATCATTTAACAACTTCCTCAAGTAGTTAATGAATTAATTATTAAAGTAATATTAATTATTTATAATTAAATGTGTTTTATCCATAATTAAATGTTTTATTCATATTTAAATGCGTTTTATTCATAATTAAAAGTGTTTTATTCATAATTAAGTGTTTTATTCATAATTAAGTGTTTTATTCATAATTAAAAGTGTTTTATTCATAATTAAATGTGTTTTATTCATAATTACACGTGTTTTATTTATTATAAACATTTATTTATTGATTTAATAGCAATGGCAATATACTATTTTGAAACCAAGTCACAAGCTACTCTAAAATTGGCAACACTTCATTAAAAAAACGAAATTATAAACAATTTGTTATTTATATCCCTTATATTTTTTGTGACGATTTGTCAAACATTGTGACGATTTGTCAAACATTGTGACGAGTTATATTAAACTTTGTGACGAGTTGTGTCAACCATGTGACGAAATGAACTGCGGCCTTATAGCCTTATACAGTGTCGACCGCGGGTTATATCTATGAAAACCACGCTTGTGCTGGGACAAACTATATGCTTAGTTAGCAGTAAAAACCCTCGCTATTGACCTTCATCAACAATGAACATTTAAAATCCACGTCTGGCGTCCGTATCTTTTCCGTATTGCGGTTCGCCTATTAATGGCGGCATTAAAATAATCGAAAACCGGTTGCATATATATAAATCAAATTATTACAAACCGCACTTAAAGGGTGCGTCTGAATCCTCCACTTGGAATTTGGAGGAAGGAAATCCACTTTTCATCCAGTTTACATAACACAATCCACCGTTTCGACCTCTGGAACCGATCCAAAATTTTAAATTTCACCCATCTCGTCTACTGCGTAGTTCCCTTTTTCTCGATACTTCGATACGTACCGGTACACCTAAACACACCCGTTGACACACCTTGACCAAGCCTACAGTGACTGTATTGGAGCCAGTGTGGCCAATCGACTTTTGGCCGCCATCTTTTGTCGATAATTCCAACGCCAATCTGAGTTATGACGTCATTTTGGTTTCGGCGGGTTTTAGTCACTGAGTCGTAACGGGCGTGTTTGGGGCCTCCGCTACTAGGTGGCGTGCAGCGTGCTTTTTCAAAATGCATATAGAAACCCAAGCGCCACCTAGCAATAGACACCCAAAACACATTTCTGATGACTCGTCACATACACAGTGTCATGCATTTACAATATACAGCATTGGTTCGTCGGCTTTCGAAATCAGACATAAAATGGCGCAGCCAATCAGCATTCTTACGTCAGTTGGCCACATTGTCTCTGTACCTAACTGCATACTGTGACTGTATTAGTGGCAGTATGGCCAATCCACGCATAATTTCTGATTGGCTGCGCCATTTCTGCGCAAATTTCGAATTTGAAACGTATCTTTTCGAATTTCAAACGTCTCTTTTCGAATTTCAAACGTCTTTTCGAATTTCGAATGTCACTATTCTGATTGGCTACGCCATTTCTGTGCAAATTTTGAATTTCAAACGTCTCT
>JAQFZQ010003660.1:0-10210 GCA_034696005.1 Glomeris marginata | reverse complement strand
AACTAAGGTATAATTCTATGTGTTATTTCTCATTCGGATCGGATAATTTTATTTAACCCTGTCAATTCACCTTTAACTTTTCGAATCAAAAACTGCGGAGTTACGTACATGCGTACACCTCGATCTTGACACTTTCAAAAATAATTAAGGGCCGTTCGATTATTAAAAAAAGAACAAAGGAACATATTAATTGTTCCACGCACATACATGCATCCCAAAACAATGTCGCCTCAATTAGTGCCATTTCAAAAAAAATACCAGCTGGGATCGAACCAGGGACCTTACACGAACGAACGAACGAACGAACGAACGAACGAACGAACGAACGAACGAACGAACAAACAAACAAAACAAACAAACAAACAAACAAACAAACACACACCAATCGGTCTATTAATAAAAATTGTAACACGATGGAATTCCAAATTTAGACCAATTAATTATTCCATCAAACACCTTGTCTATAAATTATATACTGGTAAATTATGCTTTGGACTGGAAATTATGTACTATCAGATTTTAAACCTTATATTATTGACTCGCACACGTTCTAGTTTACGTCAAGCTCCCGTTTGAAAAATAATTGAAGACCTACTGCTATAAATTTTACACGTTTATATGACAAATTAATCATAGAATTGGAACATGAAAACATTTTTCATATAACAAGTGTGTTCACATATTAAAATTATTGACACGTTTTAATCAAAACAACTGGGTCAACCTTACAAAATTGGAACCGGACATAAATAATGATATTTGAAGACAATGGAAAAAGATATTAATTTTGGCATAGGTGCTGTGTATTGTTATTTGGATAGCAATTTTGGCAATATTCACGAAATGAATGTAATTTTAACTATTAGAATTAATTGTAGGGAATAATTAGAGCGATTTGAATCTGTAACTGGAGGAGTAAATTGCGTGTAGGATGGTGTGACATCAGAGTATTGGTTGCACCTTGGCACATTACAAGGTTGTTTCAATACCCAAAATGGCAATGATGACACATATATACATACTATACACCAAGCACAATCCCACTTTTAACTCTTTCCTACACCAAATTACTCACAAAACCCCAAATGACTACACACTATACATGTAAACACAAACATCAAACCAAATATAGAAACTACTTTTTGGATAGTACAACATGACATGTACTCAGAATGATACATTGACACTATACTTTTTATTAAAGCACCCCAAAATAAGCTTTCCATCACAGCAAACTGTTTAAATTGGAAACAATGTACTGGACTATATTTTTCCACAGGTTACTAAATATAAATACAATAATTACAATTTATTATAACAAGTAGTACAGACAAAAGTTACAAAAAGTACAAGTAATAAAATGATCGGATAGCAATTTATAATAATAATATACAATTTAAAGGTGAACTGACAAGGTTTTGCAACATACCCTGAAAGAACTAGCATTTGATTGCCACTAATTTAGGAAAATTGTCTGAAAATGTGAGGCCATTTGAAGCATTATTGCCACAGAAATGGATTATTTAGTTTAATATCTATGGAGTAGTATTTGTGAGATACGTACACTGGAGCGCCATTGATAACCTCTGCCATTGGCTGAAACTGCAGATGCGCTTGGCCTCATTGGCTGAAAATTCATATTTTGCCAAAACTAGACACTGTGACGCCAGCGCAGTGACACCGTCCTTCCATGACGCCCTCTTTAACTACTCGTAACTTTTTGTAACAATTTTTTGTAAAAAGTTTTGTTTGCACCAATCGTTTTACTGGTATCAATTCTATAGAATTACACACTTTCCAGGGTATGTTACAAAACCTTGTCAGTTCACCTTTAAATATAAGTTTTAATTGAACTTAGGAACTTTGAATCTTGAAAATCTTTAATTAACAGCAACTATTTTAATTCGATAATTCGACATTACAAGGTAAAATAATAAATCGTGTCTATTTTAGAGTCTCTTAGTGAACATTGAAAGGATGAGAAAGTTTAAAAAAATATTTCACTGATCCGAAAACAGTCATTTAATGTTTTCCAAGGTATGGCTGACGTTGTGAAAGGAACCGTTTGGCGAGTTTGCCTCATGACTGGACGTGTAAATTCGTCTGCTACCCATTGCAAAAAAGAAAGCAAGCCAAGCCAAACAAGTTTCTTTCAGTGCAAAAGTTGCTAAAATAGACAACTATAGCTGCAAACTTGGCACACTGTTCTCCAACATTCTCCAATGTTCTGACATTGCAACATATTACCAAATACCGCTTCAAATTCTTTCTTTTAGCAAATAAATTCTTCTATGAAATCACAACTCCGCCCAATCACCTATAGTCCCACTTGCAAACCCACTCACTTCGTTTACCAGTGGGTGTAAACTGTAAAGATTACTTTCAACTTGGCCGCACGAGGGCGCTGCAACCGACGGCGCTTTTCCTAATTCGTCCCAAAAACACACATGCACATGTTCAAATTGCTATTTTGCATGTACGTAACCGCAAATAGATATTTTTGCCAACATATTTTTTGTATTATTTGAAAGCAAAGCTGTTGAGACAGTTTCAAGGCATAAATAACAAAACGTTAAAAACTTATTATATGTACATATACATTTACAAATCGAATAATCAAATGAATCTAGAATATCGTACAACCAACTTTTTTAAAATACCAAAACTCCATTAATAATATAAATTTAATAATTTTGAATTGATCAAGAAAATTCTTCAATCACTTTAAAATGCTCGAAATTAGTTGTTTTATTTGTTAATAAGCTAAATGTGTCAACTCTACATTCGAAAATGATGTCATGTGCATTTTTTTTATTAAAACCAAATTAAAACTACTCATTTCCTCTTTCACTGATAAAAATACAGCTGTATTTAAAACTCATAATTTGTTGTTTTTAATATATAGGTAATGTAGTTTTTTTTTGTTTCTTTTGTGCGTTTTTTTTTTGTTATGATTTTTCATTATTTAAGCCAATTATAACCTGCATATGATCATCACCAGATCTGAAATCAATTGAAAATCATTATACTGTACTATTAAAAATGTCTGAATTTTCTAAATGAAAACTGAAATGAAATGGTCCTTAAGTGCAGTTAGTTCTGTTGTAAACGGTTCACACGTCAATAAATAACATGGTGATAAATTAAATGGGGCGAGAGAGTAGAATGGGAAAAAAAAAGTGGAGACAAAGTTAAATAGTTACCGAAACGGCCAGCGCAGTAAAGTGGCGCTGCTGTCGCGTCTATAAAAGCATCAACGCAGCAGCATCATTCCCCAGAAAAACACAGAGAGCTTTGGAGGAAGCAAGGAGAGCATAATATAATATATACTATATTTATTCAATCGTTTCCAACCAAACTCCAGTGATTTAAAAGAGAAGAGAAAATGGCACCAGAAAGGAGAGTACCCATCATGCGTCTTAATTCGTCCATTTTGGACACGGAATTCAACTCTATCCGGGATCGGTTTGAATCCGAGATGAAGAAGATGGAGGAGGAGATGAACAAATTTCGGAGTGAACTCCTTTCCAGGGAGCAACCGTTCCTAACAAGAACAAGGTATAATTCCCATATCCACTCACATTAATTACTATGTAGAATTACGTTTATTTATTATGTTTTCTTGGTTTTTGAATAATATATAAATAAAAACCAACTTAAACCCAGTTTGGAAAGTATTTTTAGGGTGAATTATGTGTATGGACCCTTTACCTATAACTTTAAAAACTGCTTTTATAGTTTGGCTGAAATAGAAATTGCATGTGAATGAAATTATATTTTATACTAATATAGGAAACTGAATTTTAAACAGTCATTGAATACTACTAAAACAAAAACTTGAAATTTATGGCAAGTTTATGTTAAATGAGTTATTGAAGAAATAACAATGTCATATAGAAAACTTATAAACTTATAAAATTTATTACATATCACATGGAAAACAAATATTTTTAAAAATTAACATTTAGATTTTTTAACTTATTACAGTATGTTCAAGGATAAGAACATGATGGCACATATGTGTGCTATACTGGAATGCTGTGATATTAAAAGTCAATCATGTTTTAAAACAATAAGATCATGTAATTTTATATTAAATAAATGAATGTGATTGGTGGATAAAAGGAGGCGTGGCTTAATCAACAACTTCATATAGTGTGATGAAATACTGTTCTTATCCTTGGACGAAATGCAGTTGGATAAACACGCAGTTGGCACCCTGATTTGTTTTATCTTTTAAAATAGGCCTACTTTTTTGTAGCACATTATGCCAAAAACCTGGAAATACCGTAGTCAAAGTCAGGGAATTGGAAAATTGTCAAATAATAATGGATAATGATATAAGAGAATCCCCTGACTTTCCATTACCATTTCCTATTTTTTTACAATTTATCAAGTCAAAGGTAGCACAAAGTTAAAAAATAATTAAAATGAACAACAAAATACAATTTAGTATTTTTTCTAAACAATTTGTATTTTTTTATCAACTTGTGTGCAAAAATGCACACTGTGTAATCATGATATCCCATAGCATACGTATATTTATGATGAGAATATATTTTTTGTATAGGAATATATTTATGGGAGATGAGTAACAAAATTTATTACGTAATATTATTATGTCTTGGCAGCCATTTTTTTTCTCTTTTTCTCCCCATGTTCGATATTGAAAAACGCGCGGAAGTTTACTTTCAAACTTTCCAGATATGGGATACTGAACAAGCACAATATTTTTTTTCTCATCAAATAAGACAAAAAGAAGAGGAAACCGAATGATTGCGGAAATGTGTTCTCTCCTGAATGATCGGCAGCAAACATAAATAGAACTGGAAACACGTTTTACAGACCGCGTATCCGCAATGAAACTTTTCCAAAAACACACACAAACCGAACGACGATTTATCCTATTTATCGCACCGATTGCAAAAACCCCAATGTAAATATCGTAAAATAAATCCCTGTGCACCAACGTTTCAATGGTTGGCGTTGATTTACTCAAAAGTTTACTCGTTGCATGCGAAATTTAACGCGCACGTACAGCAATGCCAAAAACCGCGTTGACGTCATCCGGCCAAAATTATACATACGTACAGTACATTCTCTCTTTTCTCCCTCTTGCTCGTTGCCAATACGAAAAATCATCCCCTTCAGGGTCGAACTACAGTGTGCAAAAGATCCTGACTTCCTTGTCATGCTGTCTGAAAGCACTTTCGAAGCGGATGGAGACTTATTAAGTCAGAAACGCGAGAAGCGTTCGTGACAACGACAAGATGGCGACCGCCAACCGCGTTCGAATTCGATTTGCGGATCGCGCTGATCCGCCGGCCTTTTTTCATTTAAATTTGAAACATCGAGTCGTGAGAGATTAATAAAAACGGGGATTTGGCTTCAGCTTCAAGCTAATAATATGTTATTATTGTCTTGTTTTGGGATTCGATAACCTTGCATCGCCTTGCATATAACAAATTTTGAATTTCCATTATGTTCGATACAAGTTTTGGCGGGAACGTGAATATTTTCAGCATATATTTTAGCAGTGTAATTTACTTAACTAATTATGATAAAGTCTTTAATATTAATATTAAACAGTTATTTTAAGTTGTAACACGTGTTTAGTTCTACCAAAATAACTTCACTGTTTCGTATGGGTATATTTTGGCCGCCATTTTGTTGATTTCGACATTTTTGACACTATTTCAAAGCGATGTTCCAGAATGTTCGAGTAAAACCAAGAGTGGATGATCCACTCTTGGTAAAACGCAAACAAGTGAAATGGCGTGGGTGTGTCACTTGCATATATTACATTTTTTTTGTTTAACTTTCCTTTTGACTTTTTCAAATGGGATTGAATGGGTTTCCAAATGAGGACAGAGCAGTTGTGAAACATGACGTCATGGGCGGTGGTAATACATATCCTTGAAATGTGTGAAAGGCCAGCCAATGGAATAATAGCATATGAAAAGGTGGACAAAAACGGATATACACTGTAATATAATAAGAGGCCAGAGTGAAATAACATGTAATTACAGCCAATTGATAAACTGGTATCCAGCCAAAATTAATAAACACGTGTTGCAATTTATATACATGTATATAAATTATATAATTTAGGTGTGAAGACAAGTGTTGCAATTAAAATGGGACACAATAAAATAAAAGAATTAGAATTAATTAATTAAATTCATTATAAGTGTTATTAAAGCACATAATTAATTATAATACAAATTGCAAGCAAAAATGGATGTGCATCTATTTATAGCTCATCATCTTTTGAAAGAAAAGGAGATAAAATTTGTGAACAGATGACCTTCCATAACTATAGGTCTGGTCCAGTCAAAAACCTCATTGATGCCATAAAAGGCAACAAGCGAAGCATGGCAGACATATTGCTTACTTTTTTCTTCTCCCCAACTGTGTTGTTTGCACTCCAGTAATAAACGAAGCCTTATAACAGACACCATATTACCCAGCCAATCACAATAGCCGTACTAGGAGATTATATAAATTACAGAATGTCTGCAAAATGGGGTCTGTTGATGACGTCACAACCACGCAAACACACCCAAAGAAAAATGTTCATGGTGGCAAGAGGGTCAAGGATTGCTAACCACTCCCTGAATTCCCCCCTCCCTTTATAATTGGCTATTTCAAAAAAGATGAATGGAAAAAAACAGCATCATATAGACGTCCTTCGATAAAATTCCAAAAGAAAAACTAGTTTTCGTGTTAACAGGAAACATGTTTTTATGTAATGCATTATTACATGAAAGAAAAACTATTTTTGAAAATTGTAGGATGCAAAAATATTAAAATGAAGTGTTGTTTTGTTAGGGAAATTACTTATGACTGTTGTTTTAGATTTTTGTAATTTTAAATTATAGTTTTTGAAATTGGTACCATATTTAAATTTTTGAATTATGTTTAATATTTCAAGTAACTATTACATTCTGCCATTTTTACCTTGGTTTTACATATAATAATAATTTAAAGCATAATAATTTCCCTATTTCCAAGTTTTAATGATTTCTGCTGTTTAAAATTTATATCAAGAATGTAATAGTATACCTACATGAAAATTTGTGACAACTTGTTGCTCGACATTGTAATGTATGGAATAAGGAATAAAGCTGAGATTAATTAGTAAGATGGGTTATAAATAAATAGTATAGTATAGAATAAATAATAGCTGATGTGAAATGTACAATCCCCATAAAAGTGACCATAGAAAAATATGATACACAATATAAAAGTATTTTCCAGGCTGGGGAAAGACCCGGATGTTGGCCATCGATCGAAACGATCAATATTTTAGCTGGTATATAAAGAAAAAAACAAAACCCCGATTTATCGATTTGTGTTTCTTGGAAATGTAAACATGCAGCACAATTACGCACATATACAGTACTATGGGAATTACATATAGTATATTTTTATATTCATGGTCCACAATTTTCCATCAATTTAACAAACATATTCTAATTATTTTATTCTATAGTAGGTACTATCCCTAATAAATTAAAACCAAACTCTTTATACATTTTCCCTGACTTTCCAGATCTGCATGAACAAAGACCCTGCAATATTTTCCATGATTCAATTGTTATCTTCTTCAATAACTCAATTTACAATTCCGTTTTGCACATATCTTATGTGAACTGCAAAACAAAGATGGCCGCCAAATGTGGCCAAGCAAAAACAAATGTTTCGATTACGTGTATTAACAGATGATTCCATCAATGAAAACCAGTTATTACTCATTTATTGTTTGTGTAGTTTGTCCATGTGGAACAAAAAAGTGGGTAATTACTGGTGTTTTCTTAATTAAGTAACATTTATTGCTGGCGGCCATTTTGGATTTATGTATACAAATTAATAACTCCACTAATTCGACTAATTCCAACACTGAAATACGAAATATTATATAAAACTGGGATTTCTTTATATACATATATACATCTTACATTGAAAATGGGAAACCGTTTGTCCACGCGTAAGAATGACATTGTCACATATTCGACCAACTTCAAGTTCTTCTAGGCAGAAAAATGTCATCTGCTTATTATATCCTGTTTCTTTCATCACTTTTTCATGATAATTAATGAAGTTTCGCTCTATAGTGTTATCAGCATACTAATTGGGGTACTGTCACGTGACTTGGTATTGGTGCACTAATTATTTGCAGCCTTTCATCTGGGCTGTCCTCAACTCACAAGTCAGAATTCCACACTTGGATCGATGGACAAAAGCCACAAGCTACTACTGCTACTACTACTATTCCTTCTTCTTCCTCTACTTCTTCTACAACTACATCCACTTCGACAACAAATCGGGAAAATGGCGACCTGACGAGCAAATTTACAAGGCAAATGCCTAGAAACTTCAATGTTGTCTTGCCTCAATAATTCATTCAAAATATATCATATATACTGTCCCTTATTATAAGATACAATACACAAAACAACAATTCTTTCTAACCCATTTTATAATCATGTTTGTTTATTCGTTTGCGCACTTTCTAGCTTTCTTAGGGAATGCGAGATACGGTAAGTCATTTGCTCCAAATGTCACTAAACAGTTAGAAATTTCATTCTAAGCTGTAATATATGTTTTTCTAGGGATTCTTATAATTAAACTACAATAGAAAGCTTTTAATTGCATGTAGGCTTTATTATATTGGCAATATATAATGTACTGCACCGAGAAATACAAGTTAGAGCCTCAATTTACAGATCACCCTGTAATTTTAGACAGGGATGTTCAAATCATTGTTCTAATCTAAATGAAAGAAACAGTGTAAATATGCACGCAATTGCAATCTGCATGTTGAATATTAATTAACCCTCTGGTTGTGTAAAGATAAAAAGATTGGTGAATATATGTTTTCAAACAATTGGATTATGTGATTTCATCATCCAGGAAAACCCAAACTTTCCTTGAAACAGATTCTCGGATCAAAAAAGAAACATTAATACCATTAAAAATTAATAGCATTTACAAAATCCAAATGGAAATTTGAATTTCAAAGTAAATGTTAATTTGCATTTTAAAAGTAAATATGAATTTCAAACAGTTAATGTGAATTTCAAAAAAAGTTAATAAATGCTATATTTAAATTATAAAAAAACAGTTAACAGCAATTAAAACAATATTCAAGGATAGCTCAAACATTTGGATAATAATATACTATATATAAATCCAGGACTGTTAAAAAGCACATAAGGTCCATATGCATCCATAAAATGATTCCATAAAATAGACCATATACTATGTAGACACCAGAGGGTTATATACATGTTAGCAAAATTGAAGCTCAATGCAAAATTGAATATTGAATGCTATAGTATGTATGTATATGTATGTATGTATTATATGCAGAGTGAACATTTGAGAATTGCAAAGTGCTTTGTTTGATATGGATGTGAAATTGTGTTCCATGGTTGGAGATGGAGGAAATGTGAAATGTAAATATTTGACTGGTTGTCTGTCAGCAGTTCGCCCACGCCCCCATCGCCAACCAGCCCCCCACCAGCACCTGGAACACACCGTACAGAAGTTAGAACTTGGCTGGATGGTCTGCATTCACCCCTCATTCAAGATGGAGAAAATGGCAAAGAACTCAAACTGCGTTTTGATGTCAGCCAATACACTCCTGAGGAGATTGTAGTCAAGACAGTTGACAACAAGCTCCAGGTGAATAAACAATTAAACACTCCTTTAAGAATGCCGGCTTAAAAACCCAGACATGCAACTTGCTTCAAAAACCATTTCCCAAACTAATGTACACCAGATACAATTTTGTTTTGATGAAATTTAAAATAGCTTCAAAAGCAAAGAATGGAATTCAAAACACTTTCAGTGTTGAACATGTTCTTCAAGTAAATTTAGCACAAGAGCAGCCTTGTTCATGTCATCAAAAAACTAATCTAAAAAGAAAGTAAGAAATGGTGCACACAACCCACACACAAGTGGAGATTATTAATCAAAACTGACCGCTGGTCATTTTTTAAAACCCGAATACAGATAGCCGAATTTAACATATTGTAATGCAGCCAGTTTTTCATACGGATTCCATTGTGAAGTCAATGCACTTTCAGTATAATTGAATAACAAGTTGACTGCTTCACTGTATAGGATTTAAAGGTGAACTGACAAGGTTTTGTAACAAACCCTGGAAAGTGTGTAATTCTATAGAATTGATGCCAATAAAACG
>JAQFZQ010003659.1:0-10211 GCA_034696005.1 Glomeris marginata | reverse complement strand
TTTACTGGAGAAAACCGGTTAAACTGGCTGAAAACGCCAAACTCACGAAAGACGCCAAACTCACGGTAACATATACATGTATTGTAAAACTTTGCTAGAGCTTAGAGCTCAAACAAACACGCATTTCTAAGATTTTGTCGAGAAGCAATAGCAACAGGCAAAAATCGTGAAACGGCGCTTTTGCCCGTGGAGTTGTGCAAAAAAAACTTTATCCTTCCACGTCTGTGAGAAGGTGTTTTTGGTGGCAAAATGGCGTCATTATGAGTTGATAATGACTGTAGTTATGGCAAGAGTGTATGAAGGTTCATACACTCTTGGTTATGGTCAGTTCTTTGGGTGCATCAATGCCCGCGTTTATGAGTCAGTAGTATATTCATGGGGTATATACGTGAATGGTCAACGTTTTGGACATTTTCCATCAGTAACTTATTTTTATGAGACAATGTTCTTGACTGTGCTAAACATTTAATTGCTCCATTTATTTCTTGTCAAATTTTCTTTATTTGTAAATGTATTAATACCTACTTTATTTGCAAATTTATTTCATGGCTCAGTGAACTTCTGATTTTATTCTAATATAGTTTAAGTTGCATAAATTTCAAGTAAACATCTGTCACAGTATACAACTGCAACCAAAACTTCGGTCTCTTCCTCACCCACCACTCAAGGTGTGAGGGCTACATAGAGTCATTTGTGAGAGAGAATATATGTGTAGGATTAGCCATACACAATAGGAGCATGTTTCTATGTAAATAATTGCAATCACCAAATAACTAAGTGTTGTGTGTTTGATTGTAGTGCTCAATAGGTGGCTTCAATTACTGCATTTTAAAAACATACAAGCAGAATTCCAGTTTAAAAACAACAGAATTTCCAAAGTGGCTGACAGAGTTGGCAGAGGGTAGATTATGATGTCAAACGGATAGAGTGGGAGTTTAGATTTGTGCCAAAATTAGTAACATGCGTGGATGGTTGGCGCCTAATATATTTTGCTGCTACATTGCATTGGCTCACACAATATATTCTACAATAAAAATTGGACAAAATATTGACCTGTCAGAGCAACAAAATAACTACAAATACTTTTTTCCCTGTATTTGGCAAGTGCACCGGTCGGTTGGCAGCAACTATACCAAAACTGATGAATGCTATACAACAAGAAACCGGACCAACTTGCATATTTTATCATTAAAAAAAATCTGCTGAAAATGAAAAAGTCTCATCCTTCAAGTTCAGTATTTGCATGTCCAAGGTCGGCAAACAAAGTAAAAATCAACGCGGATGAATACTATAGTATGGCTCCAGATGAGCATCTATCTGTATTAAAACAATACTCACAATAGTGCACAACTTCTAAATACATTTTCATACAATAATATTAATAATATTAATAATAAATAATTACTTCGAACTGTTGTGTTCAAAAGTATGCGTGGTTGAAAAGTTATAACACGGATGACCTTGAAACAAGGGTCAAGGCTTGATAATTTTGGCATCATTTCAAAGGGCACATATGACTTCCTATTTGTTTGCAGTATTAATTTTTTGATACATATCATGTGCAAAAAGTTATTAACGAAAGGTGCAGACTTTTTATTCACCCTGTAAAATTCCTTATATATTATTACTTAGTATAAATGTTATTATTCCGTACTAAAAATTCATCTCAGCTTGCTCGGCCATTTCCTGTGTTGCTTGTTTCTTGATTATTTATTTTACTGTACTTTCAACAGTGAATTAAGGTGTATCCCACACTTGGATGATATCATTGTTTATAAAAGGGTTCATAAGATGGCGGCTGCAGATGAGTCAGCACACTTGTATGTATAGCCAAAAATGAATTTAGAGCCGGGTGACAGACAGCTATACATGCAGCTCAGACAAAACGTCTGCCATGCACAACAGTGACATGGTTTCCAGTCAGTAACCAAAGGGTTATTATATTTCTAATGCCTCCAGATTTTACTGGCACTTTTTACTTTCCTCAGTTACTTTTTTTTTTGACATTTTCAGGGCGGTCACATTTCTTGGCTTGAAGATGCTAGTCGCCAACGCTTTATTGTCATTCTTCTTTTGTTTTCAGCTTCACAGGGGAATGTTACCCACTAAGCAAATATTTACGTCTGTGCTGATAGTTATTTATGTGATTTATGTAAAGTAATGCTCACCTTTTGTGAAGGTGCAACGACTAAAGCGCTCAAACTAACATGTGCGCCAAATAATTATTATACGCTTTGTTGTAGTATTTGATTTTAACCTGATTTTACTGTGCACATGTATACTGAAGGGGGAACAAAGCAAATCAAACAGCAGTCATAAATAAAAGGTTGAACAAACATAAAAAAGGAGCTAGCTATAGATTAAACTCGTGAGCTTTTGATGTTGCGCAGCTTACAGCAACTAATAAATGATTCATACCCATTGTTATTGACAAAATGGCACAGTCGGAAATATCACATTGCATTTCTTGAAATTTTATACAGCTATGAAATACGATTGTAAGAGTTCCTTCCGTAATTCTCGTATATCTGTGTATTGCTCTGTAAACATTGCATGTATAAATAATATTTTTAATGTACTGCAGAGGTGAAAAAGTATTTTTAAAATACGTATATGAATGGTAACTATGTAATACATGTATAATAAAATTGATGTAAGAAAGTATACAATGGTACCAACATTAGGCTATTTTATTAATAATAAATGGGCGATTTTTCTTGGTAATTTTTTCCTATTTGGGGTTATTCTCAATTTCTAACAATTTTTGTATGTTCAATATTTGTATAGTTGTTGGCGAATTATTATTGTATACCAAACCAAAAATTATTAGGTATAGGTTACTACCAGGAAATGAAATGACCAAGTGGCCATTGCCCTATTTAAGTACAGTACTGTGACCTTGCGACTTTTCACCATAGGTCGCCCTGCTCTTATCACAAATCCCAGTTTGCTACCCGAAACTGCAGGGTGTCAATTGGTTTAGTAGCCCCATCATTAAGATAGGCCATAATTTGACACTAAATTGCTCTTATATAGGCTCACACAGGTGGGCTTTGTGTCAGATCACTCTATGAAAGGGTCATCAACTTGCAACATTTTCACAAACAACAGTTCTTTATAAAGCACCAACATTTATTGTAACAATTACTATATCTCGTATATTATGCATGTACTTAAAGGTGAACTGACAAGGTTTTATAACATACCCTGTAAAGTGTGTAAAACGATTGTTGCAAACAAAACTTTGTTAACAATTGTTACAAAAAGTTACGAGTAGTTAAAGATGGCGTCATGGAAGTAGGGTGTCACCGCGCTGGTGTCACAGTGTCCTGTTTTGGCAAAATTTGAATTTTCAGCCAATGAGGCCAAGCGCCTCTGTCGTTTCAGCCAATAGCAGAGCTTATCAATGGCGCTCCAGTGTATGGACAAAAAATGTTTCAGTTTATGCTCTGCTATCAGCTTTAAATAAATAGAAACAGTGAGGGTTCTATAATTGGTCGTTATAAAATTGTGCTCAGTTCCCATGCATGGCAGCTTCGTTATCTCAGACAGACTTTGTCAATACTATTCCTAACATAATTGCATTGCATGAGTTGGAAGCAATTTGGATATCAAATTCGTTTTTCGTTCGCTGTATTTAGTCACTCAGCCATCAATAATTTGAGTAGGCTACATTCCTTATGATCATTCATTCTTGGCATTTTCTCATTTATTGATCATCCAAAGAACCGTCAGACTCGTTTCGCTCGCATGAGCTAGTTTTTGCTGTAGTCCTCTTTCCCTAATTTAAATACGGCATTAATTGTAACGAAACCAACATCCTTTCCCTGCACATAAAATCTCTTTCTAAAAAAATATTCTTATGAATAGTACAAATATTATTTACTCCATGCCATTCAATTTTTAGAAGCTTGATTATATAGTCAATTCGACTCTCCAGAAATTAATGAGGGAAATTTTAATAAGTACTATTGAAGAACTGAAAACTATTGTACTAAATTACACAACTGCCATTGATTGCTAAATGCAAAGTCTCATATTGGCACAAATGAAATTTTTATTATTTCTATCTTCTTGTTCACTATGTCTCTGCACACATGACTTAATTGACAACATAACTTTATAACAAACGCAATTGCCAATTTATATGAAGTAATTTCCAAATGATTGGCTTGAAACTCCATTAATTTTAGTAGGTAGTACTTCAATTTTCACAATGAAGATTTTAACAAAATTTGAGCATATTTGGAGCAATATTTTCGAACATACATATAAGTAACCAGAGTGCTATTTTATCAATAAGTTTCAACCACTTGAAGAAATGTCATTAATTATTTTCCATTGCAATTTAGCTTTGCATATGTATTCATGCTAAAATGCATTGTAAATAAAAATAATCCAGTTTACACCATTTATGTATCAAAAGAAGAGAAACTCTCGCTGTGCTCAATAAACATGACATCACAGTAGATCAACATGCATTTATCGTCAGTGGTAAGTTGATATAGTGGATAGTGCACGCAAAGCCCACCATCAATTTTCACATCCGCACTAGCTGAAATCCAATTGGCCGCTGCTTTGGCAGAGCGGGTCACGTGTCACATCGCCTACGCCTTGGGGACTGGGGATCTGCAATTGAAGAGTGGGGGGCCAACAGTGCATGTGTATACAAGAGTGCAGAAGGAGCCTGGCACGAGATCAGCCAGACGTCCCAGGCCTGGACAGCCGCAGCACAACAGCCATTTATTACATACTGGAACCTGCAAACTAAAGACCATCACCACCACCACCACCACCCCCATGACTATTACTAAAATGGAAACTGCTTTCATGTGCTTGTTGTGCTTGATGATCACACCGGTTGTGGACTCGCAAAGTGCTGCAGGAGATGCCCCAATGTCCCCAGGTGGTAGTGTTGGTGGAACAGGAGGTGGAGGTGCTGGAGGTTTTGGCAGTTATTTTTCGGATTGGGGGTCACTGAGTGGTCGCCCTGCTCAGCCCACATGCGTGGACATTCCGAAAAACATGAGCCTGTGTCACAACATCGGTTACCACAAGATGAGGTTGCCCAATCTGCTGGACCATGATACAATGGCCGAAGTGTCCCAGCAATCGGCTTCGTGGGTGCCACTGCTGAACATCAAGTGCCACCACGACACTCAATTGTTCCTCTGCTCCCTGTTCTCACCAGTGTGCCTGGACAAGCATATTTACCCTTGTAGGTCCTTGTGTGAGAAGGTGAAGATGGGTTGTGAGAGACGCATGAAGACTTATGGCTTTCCATGGCCAGATATGTTGAGGTGTGACAAGTTCCCAATGGACAATGATATGTGCATAACAGCTCAGTCAGCAGATGCAGAGTCGCAAGGTATGATCATTAGTAAACTTACGAGAAACAAATTAAAATACAATAGAATTTTTTACAGTTAACTTAGGCCGACCTTGGATATTCAAGTTTAAATTTATGCAATTATTTTTTATCTTTGAATTGCAAATATATTTTCTATTGTTCAAACGAGAGGTGACTCACACCTACACAAGACAAATCACAGTTTTCTGAAAATGTCATTTGCATATATTTTTTTAATACAAAAACAACTTTTTAGCGTTATATTTTATATTTAATGGATAAGTGTTGCATACATAAATAAATAGAGAAAATGCGGCTTCAAAATATGAAAAATATATACAGATTTAAGCAAAATACTTTTAGAAATGTCATTTTCTTGTAAAGTATAGTACATCGAAAATGCCAATTATTTAAGACTAATGTAAGAGATATACAATACATACTGTAATTTTCGTTTTATCAATTTAATGGAGAAATGAACAAAATTCCAGTATTTCCTAATTTCCTACTTTGTGAAAAATGTGGGATACCTGGAATATTAACTTGGCAGTGCAATGTCCAGAAAGTATTATCGAATTATGTATTCTCAGCACGTTGCTGCAAATAAACGTTTCAAATATTTCTCAAAGAATTCCCTCTCGGTGTTACAAGACAAAAATAATAATATATTCGCATGCAATTTCGTTTTTGAAGTTGAACCACTGTAATAATGCTCTCCGTGTAGAAATCAAACAAAACACATGAGATGTTGGTGACACAATAAACTTTATGGCAGTTATTCTTATAGTATTTTGATATACATACTTTAAGTATAATTTTCCTAAAAGGGGAATTGTGTGAACGAAAGGTCCGTTTGTGTGCTTACCAAAATAGACACATTAGTATAGCATATATAGCCTCAATGTGAGCAAAGACTCCTCAGAAATTGTGTGCTGCCAGTAATATACCAATGCAAGGATATTGATCGGTCACAATGTTTTGACCCTAGCGACAAAAGTCAATTTGTAAGTTGAGGAAAGAGGGGAGAAGAAATATACTACTTTGCTGAAATACTATATATCAAGTGGGGAAAATGATATATAATAGCTAAGAGCTCATGAAGGGCTTCTTACAATGAAAGGCTTTTTATTTAGCCCATCATCACAAGAACTACTCTAAATTTGTAGCTATAAGTTTGTAGCTCTGGACATTTTAACACATAGCTATTCATGCATGGTTACAAGTAGGCCAATGTTTTACCATGTATTTGGTTACATACTAATTTCGAGGTACTTCGAGTAGGTACTTTTATCAGATATTTTATATTTATGTATAGTGTAATCAAATTTTCAAAATATTCTCTTTCCCATTTTTTAACTATGCAAAGATAGTATTTCAGACAAGGACGTTTGCATGTGAAATACCGCTGAATGACGTTTCAAGGCTAGCTTGTTTGTTTTTCATTTGAATTTTACATTCAAATACCCTTTTGTAATATTTCACTAGTTGACCCTTGAAAACCTTGAATTAAAACCTAATGAAACCTCCGACACTGCGTCTCATATCGATCATAAACACTGAAAATATTTTTCGCAAATAACACAATAATATGTTTAAATTAAAAGGAAAGATGATTCATATAGGAAATCATTAATTCGTGGAAATATTCAAATAAGTTACTTGCTCAAACCAGGACAAGTTGCTTGAGGAAGAAATTAGCTTTCGGGGAAGAGGGAAGGACTAAAGCGGGTCAAGTTAACTTTGGACACATTCCAAGGGCCTATAGTAGCTATGCTAATCAATTAAAATTGTATTCAGACCATCTTAATATTAATGAAGTGACATACACTTATCTTTGAAATATACAAGCCCTTAATCCTGAGGACTCAAATTCCAAACCTAGTTAGCTCATAGGTTTATTAAGCATATGTGCTATCATGGTAGCATAGACAGTGGGCGCCGCCATCTTGAATGTTTGCCATTGCTTTGTTTGCATTGTGGCTGTGGCGAAAACACGTTTTCTTCGGGTGTTTTATGGTCGGTTTGTAGTCGCCATCAATGAATAAAACAAACAAATATTATTGTATAAATCTCTTGGTATAAATTGGATGTTTATGAAAGAAATTTGCTGTCTTGCACAATTGTGCAGAAATTGTTGTATGTACACAAGCGTGCAAAACTTTTTCCTGTGAAATTTGCTGCATTTTATGGTAGTCAATAATTACACAGATTGAATTACAATGTTCCAAAATTACAGGTATTACATTTTTATCACCTTGGTGATTTATTTTAAATTAAAAAAGAGAACTGCAACATGATGTCCTAGGAGAAAACGCTTTGCAGACTTGTGCAAAAAGAAACAATGTATGTGGCAAAGCATTTTCAAAAATTATGTAGTACCAAGAGTGTATGAAGGTAGTAATACTTAAATAATTTGCATCAAAATGTATGTAAAATTGTTCTTGGATACAAAATATACCATATCTGTTTAGGATGATCTGGTGGACAATAATGTAACTTTTCAAGCCCTCTCTCCCCTAAATTGCGTTCTTCACTTGTATAAATGTCAAAAACTATCGTTTCTCATACCACAAAACGCGAATCGCAAATCAAAATATTAAATAATGGTGTGAGCAAAAACGAAAACGGTGAGTGAAAAAACCACAAGGCAAACCATCCCATAATTCAACACCAGCAATAAATGAGACAATTAATTAGCAACCTTGCCACGGAAATTACATTGAAAGGTCAGTGTACTTAACAAATAACTTGATTAACAATACAAACCACGACGATGATAAAGAAGGCAAAATGTTACCAGAACTTAGTGTTTTAGAATGGCAAATATTAAAAAAATTAACCAGTAACATTGTTAAAAAAAGGTAACACGAAATTTGAACTGGTCGAATGTACTCGTAAATCCAGATTTTCGCGATATTATTATTTTTTGTCTATTTGAAAAACATAATTTTTAATGCCAGGAGAACCTGTTATTTGGCCAACTACAGAAACAAACTTTTGTTTTCATTGCCCATCCGACATTTTAACGACTCGATATATTTTGCAATCAACACTTTGCCGCTTTTAATTAGTAATTAAAAACAATGTTAAATTAATGTTTATTTTTGAAGAAATCTTCATGGTTTTACCTAAAATCAACCCGATAGATAACATCTTCAAATTATGTGTTGATGTATTTGTCCGCAACATGATTTTTTTAATCTATTAAAGTGGGTTATAGAGTTTTCTTGAATTTAAAGCGGAACTGACAAGGTTTTGCATGCTACCCTTTTGATATCACAATAACATGTAATAGCATGTAGCATGTAGTTAATATCACTAATGTCATTGGTGAAATCCGTTTCTCAATATATAGTGAAAAGAAAGTTATGAGCTAATAGAGTTTCGTTGTTTTTAAATTTTCTGAGCATGCGCAGTGAGGTGCGCACGATGCACGATGCACGATGTATGAAGCACCTGCTGCACCATAACTTGCGTATAAGCGAGCCACCATGTTGTTTGCTCCACAGCAAGCACGCACTGGCAAGTTTGGCACACCATACACCATATCCGGTGATACATTAAGGATGTAGATCCTACCGTACATCCTACCGCTGGCAAAACTGTTGTATTTTTTTTAAAAAAGCTACTGCATTAAGAAATCTCACAATTTCAGCGAAATTTAAGAAAATTAGTGTGAGCTTATGATTAAATTCTGGTTGCAATTGGTGTCGACAATTTTAACCTCGTCAGTTCACCTTTAATTGACAGCAAATACATAACCTATTTAAAATTTCAAAAATAATAAGAAAACGAGCCAAATCAACCAGATTTTGGAATTATTAAAATTGAATGCTGGACTTCATTTCATTCAGGTCTTCTCACATTAATGTCATATATCATTATCATGTGAATTTTTTATGCCACAACAGTTGATATAAATGACAATTATTTGGGTATATTATAAAATACACAAAGTATACTTGTACAGTTTCAGACCCTTAATTACTCGTCCCTTACAGCATGCATAATGCAAATAATTATAAGCCTGCCTGATGCCAAAATTCATGCATATCACAATTAATTACAATGTGATGGCAAGTATTACATTACATTGAAGTGGTTCGCATGCAGCCAGCTTCTAAACCGCACATGCACGTTTCCATCATCCAAAATTAACATGAATAGAAAAACGAAAAACTGTGCTGACATGTATTAACTCATAAGCCAACCAGTTCAGTTTTTTAAACGTTTTCTGTGTTTTATGCACCTCCAGTAAATTAACCTTGGTGGTGTTGTGATTATATAGCGCTTGCCTTGCACTATTGCGTTCAAGGCCCAAACATGCAATGTTGACCATGTGTGCAAAAGAGATTTCCTATAGCACTTCTGCCATTTTGAAATTTTTCTGGGAACTCTGGTTTGCCCCTTCTGTCAAAAAACAACCATAGAATCATCCTTCTGGAGTTCCTCATTAGATCTTTACCTGATGATACCATTTAACATTATGTCATGGTTCAGAGTGTTTATAATTGATGGCCCCACCCTAATACTGAGCCTGAAATTTTGTAATCTGCTGAATCCAAAGCTGAAAACAGAATAGGCAAAAATGTTATTAATTCACAATTGTCAAATGGGCAATCCAGTTTATGCCATGCAGGTAAGTATTACAGAAGATGAATAAAGTGAGGTATCTTTCGTTAATGGCTTTACACATGACAAATAGGAAGTCAATGATCTTTCAAATGGTGACAAAACTGACAAACCTTGACCCTTGTTTTGCCAAGATAAATTTAAATTTGGTATAGGGGAGACCGGGGTTAGTTGGCTCAGGGGCACGTTGGTCTTTTCACTTTTAAAAATCGATAACAGGGGGCAGCAC
>JAQFZQ010003658.1:0-10213 GCA_034696005.1 Glomeris marginata | reverse complement strand
ACAGCGAATCCCTATGAAGATATTCTAGTTAATTAGAAGATGGGGAAACCGGAGACCCCGGAGAAAACCCATCGCAAGCTGGTAGGATAACTAGAAAACTCCTTTGCACATGCTAGACCCAGGATCAAACCCGGGACCACAGAGGTACAAGACGAGTGCTCTAACCACTGCGCCACCAGCCGCCCTTATCGAAATTACTTTAAAGCGGTTAATTTTGTGGTGGCTTTATTTTCGCGATATTTGCGCAACTCCACCTTTCCACAGTAATAGACAAGTTTAGGGTTCGCATTTCCCATTGCGGTGCTGCGGTAGGCCGCCATGACAAGCTTACACGGAAGTCATGTTTATCACGGCCTTTAGTTTAAAATTAGTTTAAGAGGAATAAATTTCCAAATAACTTTTGGTATTGAAAGATACATGTAAAAGTTGCATACACCTAAAAAAAATGGAGATTAATGTTTATATGGTGACATTTCAATTTTTGTTGTCGAATTTGTAGTTCCGATCTTCATCAAATTGATTACAACTACAATGTATCTTTCAATACCAAATGTTGTTTGGGAATTTATACCTTTTAAACTACTAATCCGATCATCTTCAAACTAATTTTAAACGGAAGGCCGTCATAAACATGATTTCCACGTAAGCTTGTAATTGTGACTGACCGCAGCGCCACAATGGGAAATGCGAACCGTATATTGTTTATAATGCTGATATTCTCCGAAAATAAAGTCACCGCTAAGGGTCTAAAATCAATTTACTGCGGTAATTTAGCCATGTGAAATCGTAGTTGTTTGAAGTACTTGCTTAGAAACTCATTGCTCTAATTAGCTAAGTAAATTACACAGAAGGCTGGTGTTCTTAAATGAAATGAATCTCCTGGGCAAAATAGGTAAAATCCTGGAAATCCAGGATTTCCAGGTTGGTAGTCACCCTGCTGTTTAATGTAATACGACCCCCATTCTTTGTTCTCGGAGCAAGGTTAGTTTATTTATCAGTGTTTCCAGCTGTTCATTCAACGTTTCCCAGTTAAATTGTTGTTATTTGTAGCACTCTTGTACCTTGTTAGCACACAGGTTTTTCCACAGTATGCACATTCCTCCTCCTGTTAATACAGCCTGTCCGGCAACAACTCCAACACCTTAACACAGCAAAACAGGGAAACATACATATTTAGAAAATTACTTATTTATCAGTCACTTTTTGCTTTATCTTACCAATAATATCAAAGACTCCATAGACTGCAATCAATCTCAAATACCCAACAGCAACCGGTGCAATGATTGCGGCGGCAAGCGCCGCAACTCCAACACAGAACATTATTATCTTATTTTTCTTCTTGAATGCTAATTGGAAATAATAGGGAAAAATCATTTAGATTATAAAAGCATAGAAAACACTTATTACCTAGGGGTGCTTCTATACCTTTAATTGAAAGGAGCCCCTCATCGATTCTACTTTTGACCCGTCCCATGTGCGATATGCAACTTCTGAGCTTCAAAGATATTTGGTTGTAGTGAATGTCAAACACATTAAGGTTTACAATTTTTTCTGCAAGGTCTTCTTCTCTAATGATATCAATGAGGGATTTTCCCAAATCTTGTAACTTCTTTGCGATTTCGGTTGCTTCGATCGCAATACATGTCATTTCCTGGCTGACTTATTTCAATTTGGCTTTAAACTCTTTCAAATCTACACTTATTACCTTTCGCAAGTTCTCTAAGATGGATTTTATGAGTAGAAAGTAAGGCAGAAGGGATGTATAGGATGAAATAGGAACTACAAGCTTTGTGAGCTTCTCTGCCACTTCGTGGCCATTTTTGAAAATCAATCCAACTTCAGATATTACTTCTCCAAAAACTTTGAGGAATCCATTATAATCAGTGTCTTGTGAAAGTTCAGGGTTGCTAGTTGCAAGATTAATAAGTTCCTGTCCAGCATCTAATAGCTGGTTGGCCATTGCTATATGGTCATTGTCGCGATCTGGTTCTGCTGGTTCTTCGGCGTTTGCAGTCATTTTGGAGTAACACATCAGATTGCTATACAATTGTTATTATTCTGAAATATAAAATGAAATTCATAAATGTAATGTAAACTTTGCAATACGAATTCCTAATTGAGATAAAGGATATCTGCGAATTAATTCGAACGTATCGTGTCGATCGATAAGTTTTATTAAATTTATATAAAAACCCCTTTATTTCAAAAACTGCTATAGATAAATTTATGAAAAATTTACAGTATGTTCTAGGCGTGCATAAGTACTTAATGGAATTTTTCGGCCTACTAGCGCCACCTGGATTCGATTTTTGGCGAATTTTGCTTACACATTCACCGAAGCTGTTCTAATGGTTCTAAAAAATACAGTAATGCAGTATGGTTTTCTATTATTGTTTTCTAAATCAATTATTGTATTTTTCTATTAATTACTGCTTTCTGTTAATTATTGCTGTGTGTTAATTATTGATTTCTATTAATTATTGTTTTCTAAGTTAATTATAGTTTTCTATTATTGTTTCCTAATATTATTGTTTCCTAAATTAATTAGTTTTCTATTAATTATTGTTTTCTATTAAATGTTTCCTATTCTTTCTTAAGGATATTATCTATTTTAAAGCTATAACTTCACAATAAAACCAATTGTCACACATGTGAAGTTTCAATGATATCAATTACCAAAATACACACTTTGAATATATTGCAAACTTATTAACTAACCTCAATTGCGACCAAGTCTTTATGCTCTACAGTGATGTCTTTAGGAGATAAACAACAAAGATGTCTTCCTTCAGTTCACTTTGGATGTGCACTGAACTTTGGTTGTTTATAGTAGCACTTTGCACTCCAGGCTGGTCATCTCATTGGCTGATTCAATCACATGACAACTGGTCGGCAGAGGGGCTGAGAAGTAGGGTTTCAAACTTTGTGGCTTTGAGGGGGAAATGGAAGCTTGACCCTGCACCCTTCAGATATTTTTAGCACTAAAATGTTGACAAAAACATTATAGTATATAGCTGTGCACATGTTTTCAACTAAATTTTGTTCATGGCCCTTTCCATGTCCTTATCTTTTGTTACTTAGGCCTAACAATGTTTTATTCTATTTTATGGGTTCAAACTGCATAATTTTTCAGCCACTATGGATAATGAGCTATTTCTGACTTGATATAAATTTATTTGACGGATGTGGTGCTCATTTTAGCAGAATAGTTGCATAATAAATAGGAAATTAATGTGAACTGACATGGTTTTTGTATGTGTAATAAATGCTTGGGGAAATGGAAGCTGGACCCTTGTGCGTCCTTCAAATATTTTTCTCTAAACTCTTGACAAAAACCTTGTTGCTGTGCATAATTTTGCAGAAAATACAGCCAATTATGTAGCATTCAACTTATGCATAAATATTTCCCAAGAAATGATATTTTGGATAGCATTTATTAGGATAATAATTGAAATAACTTTATTCTACAATTTATGCCAAAATTTTGTATTAGTTTATATAGTACGTCTCAACTCAAGGTTGCAGTAATTCCCTCTTGTTTTCTTGCTTTATGGAGTAAATCCTTACACCAAAAAACATTCCACTATGCAAAGTTAATAGAAAATACTTAATAAAGTTAATTGATATTAATGTTTTCAATATTCCATCTAAATATTATGTGAAATAAATTCTTGGCAATCATTGGAATGTGCAATCTTGAGTTGAGACTCACTATAATACCATTTTTTTTAAAAAACAGCAATGCTGCAGTCAAGATAAGACCCACATTGACATTTACCATGCTATATATTGTGCTCACTTATTTCAAATACTTTTGAATATGTTAGTAACATACATGTTTTTTAAATTTTATATTGAACTGTCCCGCGTTACGCGTTTTGATCACACGGTTATTCTGACTTCCCGTAGTCGGATTAGTTCTTCCTTCATGGTATTCAGCTTTTCATCCAATTGTTGCCAATTGAAATCTTGATCATTGTAACACTCTTGGATATCGTTAGCAGATTTGTTAGCTTTCCACAGAGGATACGCTGCTACTCCTACTACCGACAGTGCGGCAACAGTTCCCACACCTTAATGCAAAGCATGCAAACATATATTGAGAGTTATTTGTTGTGTAAATAACATCTAGTTTATCATACCAATCATATCCCAGACTCCATAGGCTGCTATCAATCCCAAATACCCAACAGCAATCGGTGCAATGATTGCAGCGGCAACAGCGAAAACTCCAACGCAGATCATTATTGTCTTTGTTTTATTCTTGAATGCTAACCGATGAGAGTACAGTAAGCAACAGTGTTAATGATTTTAATATCTCGACATGCAAGGTAATCAACTACTGGTGCTGTATACCTTTAATTGACTCAAGCCCCGCGTCAATTTTACGTTTGACCAGTTCCATGTCTGATATGCAGCTTGCCAGGCTCAAAGATATCTTGCCGTAGTGGATGTCAAAAATTTTAAGGTTTCCAGCTTTCTTTGAGTCATCACTTCTGATAATCTCAATGAGGGAATTTCCCAAATCTTCTAACTTTTGCGCAATCGCGGTTGCTTGGACAGCGATACGCGTCAATTCCTTATTGACCCATTCCAATCTGTCCCTATGCTCTTGTAAATCTATTGCTATGGCCTTTTGCACGTTGTCTAAGATGGATTTGATGAGTAGAAAGTAAGGCATCAGGGATGTATAGGATGCCAAGGGAAGTAGGAGCTGTTTTAGCTTCTGTTCCAAATCATCATTTTTGAAAAGCAAACCAACTGCTGATACTACTTCTGCAAAAACTCTGAGGAATCCATTATCAGTGTTTTGTGAAAGTTCAGGTTGGCAAGTCAGTAGATTCTTTATATCTTGTCCAATATCCAACAGCTTCTTGCCCATTGCTATATTGACTTTGTCCGAATCCGGTTCTCCGACGTTCCCGGACATTTTGGAGTAATGCTCAGATTACAATGTGATTAATTGGTATTTATTCTGAAATATAGAACAGAATGCTGTTATGATATTGAGTGCAATATAATATTTTGAATTACTATACATATACACATATAATAAACTAACATTATAAGTATATTTATTGAAAATGTTTCCGGCGGCAAAGACAGATGAATAAACTTTTCCTTGTATTTTAAAAATGAAATTATTAAATGTACATCTAAGTTGCAATAATGTTAAGAAAATGGAAGTTTTGAAGCAAATGCTTAACACTTTGTTAATGTGTATAGAGCAAAATTCGTAACTAACCTTAGTTGCGACCGTGAAACGCCAACCCTTTATTCTACAATGATATCTAAAGGAAATGAAAAGCAATGTCATCCTTCACTTATCTCAGGAAGTGAATTGAACTTTGCTCGCTGAGACTTAACTTGATATTAACTAACAACCCTTATGAGGAAAACATTGAACAGACATCGAAATGTCAACGTTGTGTTACATGGAAATGTTTCTTTACTTCGAAGAAACCAACCTAATTCTATAAATAGTACTTCTACATTTTTTTATTCCTGTTCATATTAAGAAATAATAAAAAGTACAATTTGGAGCTGTAACATGAATGTGGAGCTCTAAGATGAATACTGTGCGCTGCAGTGAAGTGACACCTTGTTAAACGCATAGGACCGGTTGCAACATCAACTTGCAATTTGTTTCATACATACCCTTGTTAAACGGGGAGTAACTTCACTGCAGTGCACAACATTTATCATTTCAAAAACTCCTGCACAGTTTATAAATGCACCAAACTTTCTGAAAATAATTTTTATCGACTAAATCGGATGTGCACTTCAAGCGCCTAATTCAAAATTGTGTTGTATCTTGCGCGGTTGAAAAGTTGGAACACGAATGACCTTGAAACAAAGGTCAAGGCTTGATAATGTTGGCACTGTTTGAAAGGGCACATATGACTTCCTACTTGTCCGCAGTATTACTTTTTGGATACCTGTCACGGTTTTCCAGTTATTTCATAAAATCATAGACTTTGGGTCCACCCTGTAAAAAATCTACAAATATCAAAGTATAGTACAATTTTTATACTTTTAAACTTTTTTAAAAATCATATGTATATCCTATTATACATCTAGCTAATAATAATGAAACCAATTGTCTGATGTCAAATTGCAATAATGTTACCGAAATACAACTGCATTTTGCATAATTATGAACTAACCTTATTAGCACAGTGATATACTGCAACCCTTTAGTGTACAATGATGTCTCAAGGATAGGAACACCATTCAGCGTGTGAATTATGGTAGCCGAGGATGTGAACTGTACACCAAACGCTTAATTGTTTGTCATTTTAAGTATGAAAAATATGTGTTTGTGAGATAAATGTTAGCGCAATTCTTATTCATTATGTACTATAAAACTACTTCTTTTCGTACCTACTAAATTTCGTACTCTTATTTTAGGCATTTTCATACCGATTAATTTTCGTTCCGTCAGGTTTGCCATTATTCCTATGGAAATAATTTTTAGTACGTACAGTTTAATTTTCCTACTTCCCATAATAGACACTTAGAACAGCCCGGCCGTAAACGTCGCCGTATCCCGTACGGCGTCACTATACGTCCGCAAAATTGTGAGAACAGTGTTAACGAAGATAGCCATGCTCACAATTTTGCGGACGTATAGTGACGCCGTACGGGATACGGCGACGTTTACGGCTGGGCTGTTATAAGTGTCTAATACTAGTTTAAAGGAAGTGTGACTAAAACTAAATCTCTTTACTTCACAAGTAAAGTGAACAACGAATTTGATAATTATAATAATTATGATAATATCTAATCGCACATTGGCAGCAATGTATAAGTAAGGTAGCTAGTTCACACACATCTTTGTTCATATTAATAGTATTCTGGAAAGATTAATAACAGTACCTTATTGCTGAAAATGCTCTTCTGCACTAACGTAAACGGGGAAAAGTTACTTGTGTATGAATGACAATGACCCCGAGATTCAACGTTACATTTGATAGGTCCAATGAATTCCCCGAACTATGATTTCATATTCACCTATATAAATATTTCAAGCAAGAATTGTGGGTTTGCCCATGTATTTGATTCACCCTGTATATCCATATGTATACATTAGGATTTGGCTCGATAGCTAACAACCGAATACTGTACTACACACATTCTCAAATCATGAGTGTGCAAGTCTTCTGAGGCAGGGAACAAGATCGACAAAATCCAGATGGAAGATTGCTGTTGCTGCAATACTCCTTGCAACCAAGTAATGGGCTTCTGCACTATCGTGTTGCAAAGACCATATCAATCGATTTTTTTGTTATTTCAGGAAAAAAAAGAGCACAAGTAATATACCATAAGGGTGTAAATGTTCGCACAATACTTTTTTGCAAGATTAGTTACACACAAAATTTCATTGTCTTCTATAGCATAACATGTATTGCTAAAAAAATAGGCAGCTGATTGCCATTGGCATTTTACACTGTATCAAAAGCTTGCAAAACATAATTTAATCTGGATTGTCCAATCAATATACGTAGGTAAATCAATATACAGGGTGTTAATGAATACATATTACAAACTCGTAGGAGTGGTAGAAGGGCTATAGTAGATCAAATATTGCTAATCAACCCATGGGCGGAAATGTCACCTGACCGCGCTATGGGCACTCAAAGTGCAAGAATCCCCCCCCCCCCCATCCCCAAGTTTGCATGCCTTTTGCGCTTTACTGGGAAGCCTACTGTTTGAGTTATGCACTTGCCTGTAAGCAAGAATTTGTTCATATTACCAGCAGAAATAAAGGAAAAGTACATAATCTGTGTTTCAAAAGCAATTCCTGTGATGTTTATTGATACCCATAAGTACAGAAGTTGGTAATAGGCATGAAGACTCGGGGAGGGGGGGAGGGGAAGGGGTATGCTGGGTATGCCAAAGGCAAATTCTCAATCACAATCATATAGCTAAATTAAGCGAGTATACAGGGTGTAACAAAGGTATGGTCACATATGTTGCACCTTCTGAAGTATTGAAATTCCATATTTAATTACAATTTTAGAAGCTAAGGGTTGAGCTTCACAGGCAAGCCATTCGAATGTTTGACGTGCATAAGACAAGAATTGCAAAGCTTTGCAATATACATACCGTATTTTCTCGAGTAGAGCCCTGGGGCTGCAATTCAAGACTTTTGCACTGACGTCACACTGACTTCGAACATGGCCAAAAAGGGCGGAGTAATACGCGATGACGTCACGCCTGCTGTGACGTTGCCTATACACCTCTGCCAAGGAGTTATAAACTGTGACAGGAGCTCCAAGCCCAGTTTAGAACATGTCCATATGCGCGAATGGAACGATGGAATGTTTAAGCCGCCATATTTGCCATCGTGACGTCACTGTGCTGCGTCAAATGTCAAATCCTCTGCAGCATCTGCAGCAGCCGTGACGTAATCTCCTATTACTCAGCCCTTTTTGGCAGGCAATGTTCCAAGTCAGTGTGACGTCAGCTGCAAAAGTCTTGAATTGCAGCCCCAGGGCTCAACTCGAGAAAATACGGTAAATGAATGGCATGATGTTTGCTTTATTGCTTGGAGACAAATATGGTTGGCTTTCCCGTGAAGCTCAACAAGTCAGTTTTATAAATCAGGAATTAATTCTCCTTTTGCGTTTAAAATTATAATTAAACACTGTGTGTGCTAAACAAGGCATATGGATACAAGTTTCTTATTTTCCGAGATGGCAATTTTATGCGACAATTTTGACAACGTTTCTGAAGGTATAGGATTGCATAGGCAATTCCGATTTAATGTCTATACTTCAGAAGGTACCATGAATGTGATCAGACTTGTTGCAACCTGTATGATATTCTACATTTTTTCAGAGTGCATTTTCTAGTCAGTACTGGCATATTATTAAACTTTGAACATGATTCACTGCAAATTGAATAGCGAACATTTTTTGAAAACTCAAAAGATGTGTGTGGAAAGGAAGCGTTTTTGCAACAGGTGCCACCTTGATAAGTGTAATTTTGTCGGGAAAGGACCGGTTTTATACTACAATAGAAAGAAAAAAAAAACAAACAAGATAAAAAACAATTAAATTCCATATCACACGTTATCTTTAATTTGGAGAACAATAATGTGTTTGAATCTGGCTGCAGAACACCAGACTTTCTTTAGGATGACTACCCATATTCCACAGTAATGTTATAATCGAACTTATGGTACATCATAACTTATTATACACAATGTTTCAGAAATTTGGCCTTTATATACTTATATGGCACTCGCGTAAGTGGATCAATTGCATGGAAAATATACTCACATAAAATAATGCATAAAGAAATCATAGAAAATTATGATTATACAGGTGTGGAAACTGCGTGACAAAGCTATCGTAAAAATAATCTACAAAAGCACTGTTAAGTGTATTACTATAGCATACAGTACAACAACAAGTTGCGTGGCATGCTACACACGATCTGCTCTTGGCTATTTATTAAAAAAACATAAACCGGACCGATATTTGCTCTTACTCAGATTAATATCTCAAACAAGTACGCAGGTAAACGGCCATCCAGAACAATAAAAATAGCGCCGGGTACTATCGATTTTAACCAAGACAACAAAGTCATGGAATGCTCTGTTTTTGTTTTTCTACAAGGTTCATTTCAAAAATAAGGGCCGACTGAGTAGAAATCAAAAACCAATTAAGGGAAAAAAATGTCTTGATTGTTTGAGACATACATCAACACTTTATTTTACAGCCTAATCATCATAATTTTCCAAGCCTCTTAGACATCGTAAAAAAAGGAGTGTTTTTAAGGACCCTCCCCCGCATAAAATTCCACAGCCTGGGAATTACAAATTCAAAATGTAGTGGCCGAAATTGGCTGAGTGACCACAAATGAATTGCGTATACACAGTAACATCAACTGATTGACCACCTAGCGATCAAACAACCCCTCAAGTTGTGAAGATCTGTCAATGAATAGTTGAAAACAGCAGTGATGGACTGGCTGAACTCCCTGGCGGCGGAATCTTATTCAGCGGGCTTAATGTACACAAGGGGCTTGGAAAATTATGATGATTACACTGTAAAATGAAGCGGTGATGTATATGTTTGACCCAACCTAAACATTTTTTCCTTTAAGGCGGAAGGAGGCTGAGCGAGCCATACACTGCAGCCTCCACTGTAGCAGTTACTTTAAAAATCGGCCACGTCCAGCAAACATCAACAACAAACTCAGA
>JAQFZQ010003657.1:0-10219 GCA_034696005.1 Glomeris marginata | reverse complement strand
ATTTCTTGGAAACGCTTTGGTTTTTCTGAAAATAATTGTGAAGCAAAAAGTGGTGCATTCATCCCCGGTCTCCCCTATATAAGCTCAGTCCTATCTACTGTTTAGTTGGACTTTCCCATGTTATTCTTTAATTAATTAACTATAACTAATATAGATACAAGTGTAAACATGAAATACTGATATATCTGATAATAACACGGATCATTGATATACAGTACTATACAATGTGGCCTGTCATTGTATACGGCATCAATGGACTTAAATAAAGTTAAAGAGATGACAATGCTAGACACCCTTCAATTGCAATTCAATAGCTATACGTATGTCCTTTTGGTTCCAATTTTGAACTCCTTTGAGCACTCTATAGCGGCCATTACACGAGTCATCATCCTCTGGTCTGCGTAACTGCTTTTGACAGGACACCATATTGTCCGAGGAATTCAACCTTATATAGTTGTATAGCTTGTATGTATATGCAGCTCCTGCCAAAAGTATTACCTACCACATTTTGCTATCCTGCAGCACAAGATAAGCGACAATACTTTTGGCCGCATTTATACACTGCAATCCAGATATCTAGTCTCATTTTCTACCCATTTCCTTACAATTTGTCCACTTATTGATGCAATGGGTAACATTGTCACTTTCAGTGTGGGTACAAAGCAGTCTGAATAATATTTGCCTCAGGGAAAGATGTATAGATACCTGCAGTGGATGATGGTAGAGTAGGCTACTGTCGAAACATGTTGGTGTTCTGATTAATGATGGGGAATTGATGAGATGAGGTTTCTTTTGCTTTGGCCTGTGAATAGCAGTGTCCCTTATGATACTTGGATGGGAAAGTCGTCGGCTATATACTGCGTCTCAGTCCAAGGTAGCTGAAACTTGCCGCGATGCATGCTTAGCTGAAAAAGTAGTGCCATGCATTCGCGTTCTGGAAAATGCTGAAAGCTGTTCAAAAAGTTTGTTTTATGTTTGACACTTTAAATCGGTAATAAAAGTATGTTAATTGTGCTCAGAACAAATATAGAAGCGCCAGGCAATTTCGGCTACCTTGGACTGAGGCGCGGTATAGTGGGAACGTTCGGAAGCGAGAGCGTATCGGAGTACCTGCTTGCTGAACGGCCCCCAATGTAAAAAACTGTCTCCAGTGATTTGCGATCGATCGATGCAATTCCGATACGACCGAGTGTGTGACGTACGGTGACGTCACGATCGCGTGTATCTAATAAATAAGCGCAATAAGACACGACCGAGTCATTGTTCCTGTTTCCCCCTCACCCCCATTTTGTTTTTGTTTTCCCTTGAAACGCAGTTTATGGCACTGAATGGATCGATACACGTGTCAGTTGTGTGTATATGTGAAACCTGTTTCATAATGGCCGCTAATTAGGACCGCGAGCTCGTAACTCAATAACATAACCATCGATATCGATTGGCTTTTAATGAAATTTGTTAACGTCATCGGGCACCGATCGGAGCGACACCTCGTCGGAAGCGAGGGAATCGCGACTGGTGACGTCACGTTCCGGATGTGCCACATGCTCTTCTCGCTATATACCCCTATTGTATATGTATTGGGCGTTTGGCAATCTCCCTTTAATTACACGCCTCGTAATTGGGGTGTTGTCCCATTCGGTGAGGACTCTAAATTATACAGGCTTCGTCAAAAATAACGCGACTTGCTGGGTAAACCGTGCTTAACGAGATGCTGAACCCTCATTACAGTTCAGAGGGTTTCCAGTGAAATCTCTCCATGACGGTACCTCTTATAAGGGCATTCCCTTATATGAGAGGTCTTATCCGCCCTTAATTCATATAATTGCACACCATATAAGAGCATACCCTTATAAGGAACAAAATCATGTATGTACCTCTTATCGTGTGCTGCGGGATAGCAAAATGTGACAACTTTTGGCCGGAGTTGTACTATTTTTCTAAGAACTTCACTAAATTGTGTTGTCCTCCAACATTCAAATGGATTCCAGGCTTCTGATTGGTTTAGTACAGTGCACTATTTGTAGCAAGGCTAAATCTTGTGTAGTATCAATGCGCTAAAATCTTGTTCACTAAAGCATTTAACACGAGTGACTTCCTTTGCTGGCGGAGTACGGTGCAAGTAAGTCGTCAGCCAATAGCCAGGACGATAACATTCAATTGCTTTAGTTGGAAAGACTATCATCGGATCGATCAGATTTTTTTGTAACTAACTGCAATTTTTTGTGTACAATATGCAGAAATGATGTTACGTGGAACACCCGGTGTAATAAGTTGTTGAAGAATTTTATCTTATTACGTTACTTTTTGTAAGAGAATTTTGTAAGACAGCAATTTTATGCATGTCCAACAATTAGCTGTAATTTATCTGGAGGTACCAAATTTCCGAATACTACTTTTCTGCACAGTTGTCTTTACACTAAAGCAATTGAGTGTTAACTCTCTCCCTATTGGCTGACGAATTACTTCTCCGCCAGCGAACGGACTTTACTAAGGTATAGAAGGTCTGCAAGGGTACATTGCAACAACGATTGGTTTTCAATACCACGTTCGTACATTTAGGGTGTATGAAGTTATATGCTATATAGAAAGGAATTTGCATTTGTAAGGGAGTGGGGGGGGGGGGCGGGGTTAGAAAAATTGGAGCAGTTAAAATTGAAATATTTTTTATTGTTTGTACGTGTTGCAAGCACGCAGAAAGGAATTTGTGCCTAAAAGCAAAGATGCAGATCTGTGCATTGCATTGGATCGGTTTGCGTCTGTGTCTCTATCCTCTACCCCTCCTCCCAATGCCCCTCCTAGCATTGCCATGCATGCAACTCCCGAAATGCATCTCGTGCAAAATTATTGTCGCTGCGCATGCGCAGTTGCGTTGATGGCATCATACCACGCCATCATAATCGCGGGGATGTCTTAACCCTATAAACCCCTCTTCCCCCCTTCTACCCCCTCCCCCTCCCGCACTATGCTCCCTCAGTCTTGCACGGCTTATCTGCATACCAATGTAAATTTTAATTACCGGGCGAGGAACGTGACACATTAGAAATGAAATAGGCGCCGTATTAATGATATTTGCTCATATGCTTAGCGCCACGACGTTCACAACCCACCCACTATTTTCCAGGGGGTGGGTGTGCGCTACCGATAGACACCCCCCCAACCCCCTCAAATTTTCTAATGTAATCTGCGATATGGACTCGCCCATATAGTACGCATGTGCACCGTCCCACTAATGGTGATTATAAGTTTAATGAGCTTTGAAATTGTATAGATTGTGGAATGTGGGCGGGGTACGTTTGGGGGGTGGGGAGGAGGAGGAGGGGGGAGAAGGGTTGAATCGGGCCCAGATCGATTTTCGGCTTAATACACGTCTATAATAATGCGAGAGAGGATTGTTTTCTTTTTCCCCTTCCCCCCCCCCCCTCTCTTCAGAAAGAGGGAGGGGGGTTTGTGATTTATTGGAGTCGATATATCTATAACGGTTCATTTGCATATCTGCCGTTTTAACGCGAGCGAAACTTATTCTCGTTGATGACGTCATCCTTTTTCCGAATCGGCCCATTTGATTCGTTGCCAATCGATGGAATGCGGCGGGTCGATGACGTCACGGCGCGTATGCAAATTTCCCTATCGATCTGCTGATCGATCGATTTTGCCCGGATTGGTTGTCGTAACTCGACACCCCCACACCCCACCCCTTCCTCCCTGGGACCCCCAAGCCCCCCCCCCCCAACAACGCCCACGGTTCTGATTTGGTTGCGTTTATCGATCGATTATCTATCGATCGATTGCAGTTCGTTCGTAGGAGGTTGTGTTTCGAAAACGGGTGGGTTGGGGGTTAATGAATGCGGCAGCGTTAAAAAGAGGTAATGGGTTGCGTGCTCGGCTCGCTAGGGGGCGCTGCGTAGCTGCACGTGTCGGAGGCAGCCATTTGTTGACGGTCGCCATGTTGGCAACGCTGCGGTCGTTTCTCTTTAATCGCATTTATCTGCTCCGATCCGATCAAGTGAATTGGCTTTAATTTTGCCAAGTCGTTTGCGACTTTCTTTTCGTCTCCTTCAGCTCCTACTTGTCTCGCATTATGAGTGGCGCAAGACACCCGAGTGTTAAGGGGACGGGTGATTAAACGATACCTATGCATTTTATGGAAGGTTAAAGGTAAACTTGAGCTGTTTTGCAAACCCAGTCTTAATTTTCCAGTGCTTTATGGACCCTGTCTGCCGCGGTCTTGACTTTGTGTTTGTCTACATCGATGACATTCTGATATTTTCTCATTTATACCTACTATACACCTCCTTGCTCCATATAACTGCCCCTTCGACGCAGTGAAACTTTTAACCTATGACAAGGAAAACAATGAAGAAAACAAGTGTTGCAACAAAAGCCCTGTGGATATTGGCAAAAAGTTCGACAGGTTAATTAAGGAAAACTGCCAAACTAAAAGTTTTATTATTTTCCACAGGGGTTTTCTTGCAACACTTTCATCGGTGTTTTTCTTGTAGGTTAGGTTTCAGGGTACCCTACAAAACTCAGTTCACCTGAGCACAGTGTACGTGTTACCGTTTGAGCTGCAGCGGACGTTGTGTCGATGCGGATGGTTTTTGAACCGTTGTTTAACCTAGCCTATCCTAAACTAACCCAAACTAACTTAACTATATTAATCCATTGATTTCATTCACATAAACGGTTGGAATCGGTAGTTATAATAACGATCCGCGTCGACTCGGCGTCCGCTTTGGCTCAGCCGGTGTTATATGCACCAAGTCCATTTTCTCACTTCAGCTTTTTGTGATGAAATTATTCTCTTTTAACTGGGTTATTGTTATAACAAATTGGATATATATAATGTAGAGAAAATAAGTAATTAATTGGTGGTGTAAATTGAGGCAGACTACGAACGATGCTTTGTTACAGTTCTCGGTGGCAGCTCCATCTAGCGCTGTCCGTCTACAACCAGCAACGTTTGACATTCTCTTAGCTGAACACAGTGATGTCATCCTTTATTGTAATCAAGCCCACAACTATGGTGCATTTGTAACTTAAATACACCACCAAGTTTAACTCCAACGTATCCTGTTAGTGGGTGGACGGTGGGTTGGACACCATATTAGCATTAATTCAAAGTGTTATAATGATATAAAGACCACTGTGAACAACCTGCATGAAATCTCCTAAATGTAGATATTGATTTAATTTGAAATTTCGATGTAGTATTGTGATGGACCGAAAAAATATTGTCAAATTCAGGCTATATGTATGGGATAGGGGATCGATAGGCCCGTACGTCTGGTGACCCTGATTCTCCCCTCCCACCATTATGCCAAGAGGGGGAAGGGGGGGGGGGGGGTGGGTATATTGTCGTCTCGTTTACCCCCTCTTTTTATCCTCGTTTCTTGATTTTTTTTTAAGTCGGTTCGTTCGTCTGTTGCGCCGCTTCAACGACTTCCAATGCGTTTCCCGGCATGCAACACACTAGTACAACAGGTGAATCTATAGTAAGGAATTACCTGTTTGTAGGTGGCGCTGGTATCGGCCTCAAAAACCCGTTGAACGCCATTCAATGAAGCGTTCGTTAAGTTGTGTTTAAAAGCAAATAAAAGGAGGAAGAAGAGAAAAAGAGTTGGTTTGTTGGAAGATTGTGAAAGGAGGGATTTGCCATTGAATCTTTGTGCACACCCCCCTATATTTCCCCCCATAAATGCATGCCAATTGCGTAATTTTTGCGGTGAAAATCTGCCATCACACTTTTGACTGCTCCAACTTTTTCCAAAGATCATAATCGGATCTGTTTAATCGCATGAAATTTATCCTGCTTGTCCCCCTGTACAATGCATAAAAGGGAGGGTGGGGGAGGGGTTAGAGGGACCCCCTGCATGTGTCCTGCATGATAGGAGAGGAAGAAGAAAAGATGTCGATGACGGAACCAACGATTTATCGATGTTTTATTTGCGATAAAAGGAAAAGGAAGAGTTAAAAGTGGTGTAGGGCCGTTATGAAGTTCTCAGTGTAAATCAAGGGATTAAAGGCGAAGTGGATATGGGCTTTGCCATGCATGCATGTTTGCAAATTATGCAAATTCGGTCCAATTTCGGATGGTCGTATAAATTATTGATCGCCAAAAAGAGGGGTTTTGAGAGAAAAGAGGGATCATGTCGTGATCTTGCGGCAAGTGTGTACATCCACTATTACACGGCACAAGCACTTGATGGGGATTTATGTAAATTGCCCTAAGAAAACAATCGACACCGCCCATCCAATGACGTCACGCAACCTCCTCCTCCTCCTTCACTTTTTTTTAACCCCTTCTTTTCCTTCGTTTTTGCAACATGACTACTCTCATTGTTGTCAACGCTTCAATTTGCAGCAGACGAAGTCGCGGTTAATAAAACGCCACCAGCTGCCACTCATCCCCATTTTTACGCATCTGTTGACGAATTCGTCGACGAGCGCAGCGCCACCAACGGCCCAAATCCGAACTGCAACTCAGTGATTGTCTTTATATAACGTTAATTCGTTACATAAATTTTATTGGCTGCTGCAGCAGGTCTGCACTTGAAACAATTACACTCCTGCAAGTACGCATTATGCATGAAGTCTGCAGCGAATTAATTTTTTTTAGCTAAAGTGCACCTTATGTGGAAATCTATATCAATTTATTCAATTTGAATGTGTTTTAAATTACAGTTATTTAGGAAAATTTTTGAGAATATACTCTGGAAAGGTAGACTTTGTAGCGCCACCTGGTGTACTGGCTGCACTCTGTTCTCTCGTGTTATTGCCTGTTGGCAAACTAATGTTTTATTTTGATATGTTTATATAAGAGCCCAATGATGGTTTAGTATTTTACAACTTGTAAGTGTAGATGGTTGAATAATTAATGTTATGCAGACATTTGCCGCAAACTTGCTTGGGCAGGTCACGTGATCTGTATATCAACAAGTTAACGGTTTTGTCCACTTATTGCTTTAGATATACGTAAACTTTGCTGCTAAATTAAGACCCCACTAAATTATTAGAAATACTACTTATGGTAGAAAAACGTTAACGATCGGCGCCGTTTCACCACAGGGCATTATGCCGCCGGCGCAGTGACATCGCACTTCTGCGACACCATGGCGTCACATCTCTAACTAGTCGTAACTTTTTTTCACTAATTTTGACCAAACTTTCGTTCGCTCCAGTCGTGTTTTTGCGATAATGTCTGTAGACAGTACACTTTTCAGGGTATGTTCCAAAACCGTGTCAGTTCGCCTTTAATGCGGACCAACTACCGCATGATTGAACAACCCCTTCATTTCATCGAGTTTTTTGCAGCCATGCGGCTAAACTATGACGTCACTCGTTCATTCATTTCTCCCGGGATTCTGTCTGTGGTTTTTGCACGAGGGTTAACGCACCTAATTTACAACGAGCAACATTTCGTTTAATTAAAGACCGTGATTTTTGAGTGAGAGTCTGTGTGTGGGTAGCGAGCGCCCTCTAGCGGCCTTGTTTCACTTGGGGCCTGCGTGGCTCGAACCGAGTAATTCTTGGGTGGTGGAGGTTGTTTAATCGATCTACCGATAGATAAATATTTAAGGAGATATGTAAGATTTGTTATATAGCCGACAGCGTCTTGATCTCGGCCGTAAACAGGCATTTTAATTTGGAGAAGTTGAAGGGCTGGATTTGGGGCGGAGCGTTTTAATTGGTCTTGTGTTCCCTGACCCCCGCATATCCCTGTGTTGGAGGTGGACGAACAGGGAGTGGGATATATAGGGTCCCTAATGAAATTGGGCATCTAAATAATGCATAGTGGACGAGCACGACGATTTTGCCATCTTTGCGTTTCATTGATTATGCAAAAGTGGGCGGCCATCTTTAGCCTCGCTCTTTTCTCGCCTTTCCATCTCCGTTGAATGAATATATAGGTGGTCGGCTGTTATTGTCAACCTAATTGATCGATAACCTTTTCCCTTTTCCCATCTTCTTCCACCAACAACATATAGCAACAAACTAAAGCGAAAGGAAAACGAAGAAACAAAGAAGCTGTTCGCATTCAAAAGCAAAATTCGATGAACCTACTTGTATACCTGTATTACTTCCTTATCCTATATAGTTCACATATATCTATCTATATACCTGCATTTTGATAATAAAATTGCGTGTTGCAAGACACCAATAGCATGCGTGTATACTTCACCTGTAAAACTTGTATAGTTCGCATTGTAATTAAGAATCGAATTGGTGAACTGCGAGTAATTCAACACCCAGAAATTCGCAATTAAGAATTAGAGACGAGTAATTAGCCTCAATGCCATCGATTCCCCATAATGTGTTATTGGACATTTAAATATGCTGTCTTTTCGACTTTATAAATGATATTTTTGTTGCAAATAAGGGAAATCGCTTGTGCTCTAAATGACGATGTTGTAAAATAATGTTAAAAACTTATCCTCATTCAATATTCATGTTAAATCACGATTTTAAGAATTTTTGGATTATAGTCTCGCATGATAAACGGTCTCACTTGTCAAACCAGTTTATAATACCGTGAAGCATGTCATGGTGGGAAATTTGATCTTTTTTGTGGGATAGACTGCATGATAAATGTTTTTATAAAACTTTTTTATGCTGGAAAATCTGCCTATGGTGGAAAGTTTGATCGGGTCCCTTGAGATCCACCATAAACAGGTTTTACTGTATAATGTGTTTTCAAATATGATGTAAACGATTGCTGCAGAGAAACAATATTTTGTCTAGGTTTATTATAATAATCTCACTTATTTATAATCATGATTTTGGATGAAGCTGCCATTCTTAATTAATTACATTTGCAGGGAAAATTTTATGAATGTTTTAAAACATACTATAGTAAAGCAAGCCACGCCTACTCAACAGCTTAAAGGAGAAATACTTCATTACTATATAAATCTGATTGCCATTAGTATAGTACAGTATTAATTGGTTAGACGTTTCATTCACTTTGTTGTTTTCAGATATAAATTACAACAAATTGCAAAATTATTACACACTGAAACCTGTCTATGGTGATAATGTAAGATTTTTCTGAACCATTAACAGCATGATTTATGCTTTTAAAAACATTGTCAATGGTGGAAACCGGTTTATTGTGGAAAATGGCATTTTGAACAATTGACAGCATGTCACTATATTAAAAAACTTACTTTTATGTGTAATGGAAAAAAGTTTTCAGTTCCTTGTGTTCCACCTTTTCATTGGTATCACTGTAGTTGTTTAGATTGTAACTGTCAAGTCTAAACAAATTATACTTGCATCGCCAATATAAATCAATTTTTTGCTAAGATTTGAAATTCCGCCACCAGGTGGCGCTAACCAACTGCGCATGGTGAGCAGTGGCAGTCAGTTGAGGAGGAAATCGGTACTCGTTCCTTAAATCGTAGCCGGAAATGACGTCATGGCTCCCCCTCATGGCTGTCGATCTTAAATCTGTATCAACAGGTGTTTTCTTCTCTCTGCTCAATTTCGTCCGGGGGGGGGGGGGGGGGCTTTATTTTTAGCACACGCTACGAGTTTGTTTTCGCGCACCGTGAGTATGCAAAAACGACAGCAAATGAGATAAGGATGAATGATGAATGCGAATGTCACGATCAAGATGACATCGGGAATGTGGCAAAAAATAATAGATGCTCCCTCCTACCATCTTTCCTTTTTTTAAATATTTCCTCTGACCGGAAATCCGAGCCGTGTGTTTCATTGATTTTTGTCCTAAACCCCGTTTAACCCAAGATAGGAAAGGGGAGGGGTCAAAGATCGGTCGACCCTCATTACCCCGCATATAATATACTTATAGATAGGCCCATCAATCGCCCCTTCTTTATTTATTACTCTTGCCCAGCCAAACAGCTCTTCGATTAACCCAATTTAAGTTGGACTTTGACTAATAATTAATTGCCAATTATTGAAGACGCTAATAGATTAATGATTCAACTCATTTTTTATTCATTAGTTCTTGTAATCAAGCCGAAATGGAAAACATGTCAGCAAGTTTAAAACGGGCCCAACGGATATAAAATAACTTTAGTGTACAATTAAACAGGGTTCATACCACTCAGGGAAACCTGGGAATGCTCAATGAGTTTTCTATTTAAAAAAGTCAAAACCAGGAAACCCTAGAGAAATTGATATACGAGGGCTGTCCAAAAAGTATCCGACTTTATTTTTATTCTCAGTTCGTAATTACAATTTAATCGTGAAACTT
>JAQFZQ010003656.1:0-10221 GCA_034696005.1 Glomeris marginata | reverse complement strand
TAATCTGCTAATTACGAAGATAGACATTATTTATTATAATTATTTACTAAATCATGTACAATGTAGTTTTTCCCTAACATACAAATCGATATTGCTCACAAGGTGTTTGTACTTTTATTCACATCCTGATACCCAATGCAACAAACAAGAACATTAATGCATGTTCAAAAGCAAAATATATATCAGTAATAAAAATTTATCACATTTCCCACTGACAGTATTAATTCCCCCAGGGAAAAGTAGTTTTACTTATAATTATTAAAAGTCATAAAAATGAAAATGTGAACAAGTCCAGGTCCATTCACAAAATTACTGAAGTTCACGTAGAACTTAATTGCCTTTCAAATATGATCCAATATCATTAACAAACAAATTAGGGTATACATACAAAATTCATGATGTTTCTAATTCAAGATAGTACTATATTCAATTGTAGTCTTGATATAAAAAAATGTGCGCTGCAATTCAAGATCAATGCAATGATGGTAATGTATGTATATGTATTATTTATACAATGACTTGTACACATCAGCAGGAAATTAGTTCGTTTTCCAGAAGCATACAAGATTAATCCAATCTACTAAAATGATAATTTGCATATAAAAACCACTTTTTAACCTTATCTGCAGTCACCTAAATGGCCACTGAACGCATAAACATAGCAGTTTTGAAACCAGTAGCCTACAAACAGGAACTTGTTATATTGGATTATGCAAAATAGATTAACATGTAGGACAGGCGTTTTTTAAAAAAAATATTCAATGATGTTAAAACGTGTTTCAATGGATTTTATATCATAGCATCGCTTTTTAAAAATACGAAGAAATCGTGGTGTTCATAATTACAAATGTTACATCATAAGAGATTTGCAATTGATTTCTTGGTCCCATAATTGCTCAAGAATTGCACTTTAGTCAGAGGTCTGATGAGAGTTGTAAAACAAATGCAGTTACAAAACAATTGTATGGAATATTCTCTCGAATTTTAATCCCTTTTGACATCAATGAATGAAAATGAACTTTCCAGAGTTAAATCGTATTTATATCAAAACTAGATAAATGGTCGCCCTTGATAATTTGTATCAAACTGCCCCACTTTACATTCATCTTATGTATTTGTTTAATTTTTACAAATGTCTTAAAAAGTAGGATTTTTACAACAAAATACTATCTGTATATAACTGCATATCAGTTGTGCATTTAATGGTAATTTGTGTACTGGTATTCAAATTCATTATTAGGAATATCAGGTTAGTAGACACCCTGTTATTGTGCAGAACTTTTTAAGAGGAATGTTTTCCCCCTTATAATCTTATCCAAAAGCTTTCATCATCATTTGTGCACAAAATGGAGAAACTTGGGGGGTCTCATGGCACCACTCACTCACTATCAGAATAATATTACACTTGTATGCAAGTTGAGGGGCGTCAAATGAAGTATAATGGCGTTTATCATGCAGTGACTGCACCTCAGGGCCGAGCTGTGGGCTCAATCTCCGATTATGATCCCCTCAATGATAAGTATGGGTCCCTTGTGGCCACAGGTTACAAGCCAGCTGATGGCCCTCATGCACCAGGCCATGGCCAACAATTTCGAGCCGGTGAGTGTGTAAATTCATCCCACAACAAACAATTTTAACCATCGTCTTCTACTAACGCCATTTGCATTTTTTATACCAACTATAACACTACTAAAAACGCGATTAGTAATCATCGAAACAGCCCAATAGACTGATCTATTGCTTCCTACCTTTCGAGGATACTTCCAATCAAAGGTTATCAAACGGTAATATGCCGGTAAATCGATCCCGAAGACGGTAAAGTCGGAGCGGAGTTTTTCTCGATGCGCCGTTTTCAAATCGTAGATCGAACGTTTTTGAATTAGAATGGAACGTTTTTGAATCGAGCGCGTTGTGCGCATGCGCAACTAACGGTTTTTCTCGTTATATAGTAACCTTTACTAACATAATTAACAGTGGGAAAACGAGTTAATTACGTCCTACCTTTATTGTAGCCGTTGTATTTATGTTCCTTGTTCTGTTTTTTGTAGATTACAACAATGCAGTACATCATAATGCTGCTCCACAGCCAGTTATTTCGACAGTTAACAGCAATTCCGTCGGTGTAAGTTTTCCATCTTGGATCCTTATTATACTATATCAAGGGATATTATAATTGTTATTATAAACTCTTGAATGAAAGTCACGTGACCAGCCCAGCCTCTGAGAAAATGCGTTTCTTGTACAATTGTATTATTGCAATTAGTTGCGCAATATGATTGGGAAGTTTCTTTTGTTCCACATATTTAAATTGACATGTTAGGGCTATAAAATTAAAATCAAACCAAGTATTTTAAATTTGCGATGTGAATAAAACAAATAACTTTCAGGTTTGTGTAAATTAACTGTTTATTCTTAAAAATACCCTAACAAAAATTAAAAAAAAAAAACAATAGTTTGGAAATGTTTGGTGTTGGATGTTTGGCAGCCATTTCATTACAGAAGAATGTTGCAACATTTCTTCTGTAAGGGCTCTATGACAAGCACTGCATGATCACTGATTATGCTGTTGCTGACCCCTGTAATATGGCTGCCTAGATTATCACCCAATGGAGGTGGTCAGGAAGATAGATTTAAAATATGGTTTATTAATAAATAAAAGTAAAAATTAATGAATTTAAAGGTACTTTCCTAGCAAATTGTTGTATTTGACCAGTACATTGATATCTTGAATACTAATTAACAATTTCCACCATGATTTTGTTTAGAAATCATATCGCGCCTTGTACGACTACACGGCAGCCGACTCCGATGAAGTTACATTTTTGGATGGAGATGTGATTGTCAACTGTGTTCCAGTGGATGATGGTTGGATGACAGGTACCGTTCAACGGTCTGGACAAACCGGCATGTTACCTGCAAACTACGTTGAAGCCATTTAAAATATATGAGATTATGTAGGAGAGAAACTTAACGGTAAATCCACCATGTGCATGGCCACAGAAACGTTATATATAAGGCTCAACTTGTAGTATTTACTTATGTTTGTTGTTTTCTTTGATCTTTGTAATTGTTGACGTCAATAACTTAAATCATTCAACTCTGTATACTGTGTTAAAATAGCGCATTTGTTCAACATTTCTCAAATAGTTTTGTTGCGCTGATCAGAGCTAAATAATTTCAAATTGGGAAGTAGTCAAACCTCTAACTGAAATTTTAAGAAAGTTGTTAATAAAAATAGATTAAATGACTGATGTGTAACTCAGTTTAAATTCCCTGAACTTACAAAATCTCATATTATTTTACAAATAATTCAAATATTCGTCAATTTCATCCAAATTGTTAAATTTGCAACTTTTTCACAGTTTTCCTGCTGCAAAAATAGTTGACATTTAACAATTTAAGTATTACAGAATTTTTCCCCACACGGAAAAGTGTTTCAGATATTGAAAAATTTCATTTAAAAACTTTCAATTATAAACAAAATGTAATATGAGAATAATGTGTTAATTTATACAAAGTTTCAGTTATTTTAGGTTTGACTATGTTTTTTTTTTTTTCCATTTTTTGGATGTCTGTTTGGTTATACGTATACTACAAATAGACAAAGTTCTGTGAAATCAAACTTTCCATTTATATTTAATTTATATTAACAGCCATAGAATTGCTTCTGTTCTGGCATCACATGGCTAAAACTAACTTCAAGTTGAAATTACTCGTACTAATGTAAAGAAAATGTTGAGAATACTTTGGTGCCTGGGGTGTGATATTAGTGCAAAGAAAACGAATGGGTATTCGAAACTTATATCAAGGTATTTCTTTATTGTTTTGTTGTTTTAAAGAAAAATCAGTTTTGTAGACTGTTTTAATAAGTGTTACATTTTAAGAAAGTGGAAACTTTTTGATCATTCTTTTTTGTATTTCCAAGCAATTTTTAATGCTGCCTATTGCTTAAGGAAGGAAGGACACCAAGTGGTTGCTGTAAATAGAAGCTATTATATTATATAGAGATATAGAATATTACCTATGTCGAGTTTGTGGTTTTTATTAACATTATCTTAGTGACAAATGTCTTTCCATCTTCTCCACAATTCGATTTATACATGGAAAATTTACAAGGATTCTGTAAATGTGCCCCGTTTACATAATATTAACCAATCTTACAGCTGCCAAAATAATTTCTCGAGAGAGTCACATTCGTAAAAAACAACAAAAAAGCACGATTTCTATGTACAACTAACTCTTGTGTACATTCGTTAATAATAATTGTTGAGAAGAGCTCAATCTTTTTGCCAAGTGACAACAACGATCCGTGTTTTTGTCCAATCTCTTCGTCGATGCGATATAACGCAAGCAAAAGCATGTAACAATCTGTATAACACTTCATGCTGCTGTAATCTTGTCGACTAGGATGCATTATTATAACTGTCAGGCCACCAAACGTCTCCTTGTATTCTTATTCCAAACGTAATTTAACATATTACCGAGTTACGGCGCAAGTCAATACGCAACGCGTACCGTTATAACACACGTATAGCACTATTTATCAAAATTGTGAAGGTTAAAAGTAATTTGCAACAAAATATATATGGGAATTAGTATAATAAGTTATTGTCACTTAAAGTTCGAAGGGGTAATTAAGCTAGGAGGTTTGCCTATGCTAGAAAAACATCCAATCAGGGAAACTAAAACTTACAGCACAAGTTTCAAAATATTGTTAAAGGTAAACTGCAACAAAATCTGTGGAAATAGTAACTAAACAGCTATTAGCACTTAAAGTTCGATGGGGTAATTTAGTTAGGAGGTTCATCTATGCTAGATGACCTCCTATCTGGCAAACGTTAAGTGTTAATAACTTGTTTACTAACTTTCCACAGAGATTTCATTGCAACACTTGCTTTATTCATGGTTTTTCATTGTGCAGTTTTAAAGTTTCAGGGTACATTGCACAATTTTCAGTTCACCTTTAATATCAAACTTAATTGTAGCCCTTATTTTCACATTTTGTGTTTTAAAGAGACATTTTAGAAGTCATTCTTAGAATTTTAGGAGTTTATTGAGGTTTACAAATAAATTTTATATCAGTGCTACGTATTGACTTGTTAACATATAATCAGGTACAAAAACAATTGTGTAAAAAAGTGACAGTAAACGTTTAAATAAGTAGAAATAATAATATTTGTAGCATTGTAATGGAGTAATTATGACTTGATACAAATGTAGAGTAGAAAGTAATTCCACACCGGTGTCGAAACCTGTTGGTCCATTAAATCAGACCTTCAAATTTATGAATTTGTGGAATTACTTTCTATTCTACATAATAATACTTATCACATATGGAAACCAAACATTCATAACTTGGAATTGGATTATAAATCACATAAATAAAATGAATTTCCTTACTACAAATGTGAGCAGACAAATAAAATTGTGTGTAGTCTAGCTCACTGCAAAATAAATTCCCAATACAGTAGAACCTCCATTACCCTGTAAAATAATTATCTGGATGGAAACTATATGATGAAGTTAAATTTTGAGGTCTGAATTGCTGATTTTTTCATGTTTTGTATAATTAAAATATTCCACAACCCTAACAATTATTTCACATCATTATGCCCCAAACCGGGTATCTACTGAACTGAAAATCCTGGAATCACAGGGTTTTTATTTTACCATTGAATTATTTATTAAACCTTGGAAACTTTATCATTTCATTAGACACTTTGAATTTTGAAATACAGTTATTCCACTTATTCATCAGTTCGCATCTATCACTTTATTATTCCTACATTTCGACATTAATAACTAAAAGTATCAGAAAGTTTAGTTCGTGTCACGGAAAAAAAAATTGTAAATTAAAGTTCAGTAATACTACTTTTCAATTGTTGATATTTCCCTAAATAATACTGGTCCCATGAAATGCAGATAATCCAGGTTCTACTGTATTACTTACATTAAATATAATATATGTATAATATAATATAATAATTTCAAAGTAGTTTGCTGGAAAATATAGAACCCTCCCACCCTTGTGATGTGCCGCTTACGAACTACGATGTACACTAAAAATTGAACCCCAGAAAATCCAAAAATGGTGCTTATTAAAAGTTTGTATTCTCACTTATCGTCATAAATGGGCGATTGTCAAGAGCAGTAGCTGCAGTAAAATGCCAAGAGTCCAGCTGCAGAGGAGGCAGGAAGCTTTGCACGGAAGGTGATCAACGTTGTACTTCACGTTGGCCGCAACCTTCTCGTCGGGAAGGCACTTCATGTTTTCCTCCTGCCATTTTAAACCAATCACATTCATGTTAACTTCTGCACATAGTACCACCAAGGTACCACCATTTTTCATATTAGTCCATCTAGCATTGGGAAGTGTTTTGAAATGGCCTCTAGATTTACTAATATGCAAAAGGGTTCTATACGTATACGTATGATGGTAATGATTTGAACTTACATAACAGATTTCCTCGCAGGATGGACAAACGATGGACCCAATATGAAGCCAGTCGTTTGCAAATATTTGGATCTGGATTTCCTGTCCTTTGGAAAAGCAGGTGTACGAGTAGTTGAACACATGTAGTATTAGATGCCGGTTATCGCACGAGTACTGCGAAAACAAAATCAAAATTTAGCATCGCGGCATGAATTTGCATTGATCTGTTTATTACTATTGAATATAGTACCTTATAGCAGCCACTTCCCCAATGCAGCCAAACCCGGGAATGTCCACAGGTTTTCTCCTGCCACATGTTTTGACCGTGATCGAAACACTTGGATTCTTGCGAGTACAACTCTAGCGCAAAGTTCTGTTCGGGTTCTAATCACGACAAATAAAGACAGAAACAAAGAAATAAGGTAACATGGTGTTGGAGTAATTATGAGTGGATTCAATGCAGTGAAGACAAATTGCACAACTCATAGATATGAAGTTTTTATTTTTAATGGACCAACATTTTTCAACACGTGCGTGTCATCTTCACTGCATTAAATCAATCAATCAAACTTATTAATTCAGACTCAACATGAGGAAATATTGTTTTCTATTATGCAGCAACTTACTAGGGTTATTTTCTTCGTAGTGACACTGGGAACCCCGCAAGACTACGTTCTGCGACTTCCACGTGAATTCCTTCAACAAACAAGTATTTAATTACTTTAAGATCTTGTCATTCAGTATCATATCATTTCGAACACAGTGGTTGTCAATAAGATCATCACCTGCAGATAAGGGCAATAATCCGAAAGATCCACGGATCCTCCGTAACGCGGCACGTCTTTCGCAGCGACTGTGGGAATGGAGTCAAAATTCTGAAGTGAAATAAACCCCGGTCGTTTCACTTGCGTTACAATGTTAAACGATAATATTTGTCGATCATACTTGATATTGCTCGGGAAGGTCTCGCACGTATTCAACCAGATTGCATAGCGCAACCGCGTTGCGATGCTGCATGCATTCGGTCTGCGGAGGATCCCTTTTCACTTTGTTGCAGAAAGGCTGAATTGGCAAACCCCTGTTAACAATTAACAAATAAATAACTTATTTGATCGAGGTGAAGATAACCCTTATCCAGCTACTTACTGCTTCTGCCTACTCTCCATCCAATCCTTGCAGCTTCTTTTCACAAAATCACAACCGAGCCCTCTGCCCCACCGAAGTTCCTCGGCCATGTTGTAGTTGGGCATGTACCAACCGGTGTCCTCCATCATGGCCAAAGTTATCCTGGAATAAACGGGGTTTTGCGTATGTGTGCCCGTCATAGCTTCGTTCTAATAAAAAATAGAACAAAAATAACACAACAATCAGTTACAAAATACAGTGAAACTTGTTTATGTTGACCACTTGCGGTTCCAAAAAAATCCGGTCAACTTTAACAGGTGTTCAACATATTTAAAAATGCATATGAAGGCCATTGGCCGATGACGTCACAACAATTATCAAACTAACCTCGAAAACTCTCTTTTCCCAATGGGTTAGTTCTGTTCCTTCACCACCTTGGTCCTCCAATTCAGCTCCTTCTAACGTCAGGCAATCAAAATGTTTCCTGACTTCTTCCTATTTCAATTTCAAGGTACCAATTGCTATTTGATTATCACAATTTAAATATAACTATGTAATACAGTGACTTACAACAACTTTTGGGGTGACCATCATTAGAACAGTACGCGTTACGTTTCTTCCCCTGATCTGCCAATCACGTCTAGTGACCTTCCGGATCACACGGTCACTCCATTCGTGCATCTCATTGCTGGAAAAAACACATCATAAACCATTTACCCATATGTCTATCAAGTATTTAATTTAACAAATCATGTACGTACTTTTCGTTCAGTTGAGGTCTTCCGTTCTTGCCACGCGGCGTTAACGGGTTTCCGTCTTTATCCCGGAAGAAGCCGTAAAGACTTATAGAAAATCCCTATTGTAATGTAAGAAATGCTTAGATGCTGGGAAACATTAGGAAGACCTTGAAGTTTAACATTGAAGGAACTTACCAGTGCATGTAGCATTTCGTGCTTCACGGTCGAAATGAGCATTTCAAGTTCTTGAGGCTTTGTGGAAATGGACTCCGGACAAAGATTGGCGTGACCGGCTATTGGTCTAAAACCAGAAAAGGGGTTATATAATGCAGTCAGTGACCTATGTTAGAGATGCCTTATGTACGTTTACCTGTCAAGAGCAGCCTCTTGTTGGCAGTGTGCGGCATAAGCAACCACGGTGCTTTTGTTGCACCGTTCCGTGTTCATGGCCGAAATGTAAAGTATGAAATCTGCATCACTGACGCCGGTACTTTGGTCTTGTCTAAGCGTATGACAGTCGTATCCACCAACTTGGCAAACACGACATTGCTATAGAACAAGTATAATTTATGTTTAACGAACTGTTATAAGGACAGTATAGTAGAAATTGTAACTCACTTCGAGGTGATTTTCAGGAACAGCAACTTCACCGCACATTGTCACTTGTTCACACTCACCGAAGCAATAAGGATGAGGGTCATCGGGTAAAAAATAAGCTTGCTCTGACCTACACCTCCTTCAGTAAACAATACCCAAATTAGTCTAAAAGTCATTCGGCATAATCCCTTGATGATAAACAACAATTGAATCTCTTTAATTGAAAGTCCAAGAGAAATGTGGAAAAAACTTTCAGTTATCAGATTAAATGTATGTACTATGTACTATAATGCAGTGATCTGTAACTCAGTTTTACATTTCCTAAAATTGCAAAAACTCTGTTAACAAAGTAACATTGCAACAAATGCATTTTCAAGTGTTGTAAAGTGCAGTTTGTTTTTTCTTCCAAGGGATAAATCCAGAAGACATTGTAGTAATCTTTAATACCTATTTAGACGGATGGGTTGGGTAGTTTTTCTAACCATTAAGGTATTTTCCCAATAGCTAACAGCTTCAGGAAGGACTTTAGTCTGAAATCAAGTAAAAAACTTCATTAATTTCCAAACACAGATTTGAAATATGCAGATAATAAAGATGCTAACATATATGAGGTCGAACTTTTTGGTGTTTAAACTGTAAAGGAAACAATACATTTAAAAAAGGAGTGTATACAGTAATTTGGTGTATTTAATTCGCAAAGATACTTACAAGTTTACACTTTTATCATAATGTAAAGCTACTCGTAGAGGTTGATCCACACTTCGTTTTTTTAATATGTGTGCAGGTTCCAAGTGCACATTATGTATCACCTGAAAATTAAAGGTCAATTGTGCAAAATGTACATTTGTAACGATATTAAATTAAATGTTGGAAGTTTGAGAATAATTATATAAGATACAAATTTAAAGAGATGTTTGAAATTGACAACTCGTAAATATGCAGCTGACAAAAATTCACTGAAGCATTTCACGAAAGCAATACAAGAAATCTTTATAAAAATAATCAGATACCTCGCTAGCCTTTGGCCTGTGATGTGTGCATTTTCTCGGCTGTATATTATTACCGAAAATTGGAACTAAAATAGGTAATAAGACTAGACAAAACAGACGACGCAACCGAAGGGCGGCCATCTTGCTGGAGGCGACACTAAAATTCCGGGCAACACTGACCGCTACTTTCCTATTATATTCCGAAAAAGCAACGAACTACAACCGACCAATGTCCTAAAATCAACTGCGCGTGCAAATCTTTATTAAAAATTACATACTGTCTATTTCATTTTCCGGTCTATATTTGACGAGTAGGACAAAAAAGGGCGGTTCCGTTTGC
>JAQFZQ010003655.1:0-10221 GCA_034696005.1 Glomeris marginata | reverse complement strand
TGCGTTCTGCACTGATGCCATTTTCAGTTCAAACGATTGCAGCGCCTCCTATTCAACTAAGATAGTACTGTAAAAAAATGGAGAAAAAACTTAAAGGGTACCTCTTTAACTTGCCCAAACCTTACGGTTATCAACGCAGTAGTTGTTTTTAAATACTTTTCTGAAATGTTGGAAAGACTTTGTGGCCACCCTGTATTTCTATATACTCACTTTGTGACGAGTGAAGACTGCGGCAAGAGAGTTGCATTTAAATTTCAAATTCTGCCTTTATATATACATGCACCAAGGATACAATATACCTGAATGCACACATTATTACAGCATGTGGTGTGATCGAGTGAAATGCATATATGACGTCCATTTGTTACTATTTCAGGGATGCATTTTCAGCGGGAAATGGATCGTGCAGTGATGCACGTCATGGTCTATAAATTAGTTGACAATTACTTGTTATAATTTTTCCCTGTTATGTAACACATCAAGTTTACATGTTATGCAATATTCTCATATATATACAGAAATACCCGTTGATTTAAAAATTCCCCACCTCGTTGTTTGTAATAACATCACTTATTCGATTTCGAAACTCCTTCATTTAAAATTATTAAAGGAGAACTGACACGGTTTTGTAAGGTCCCATGCCATTAAAACGGTAGATTTTGAACGTTAAATTAAAACTATGAGTTCGATTAAAATAATTGTTTAAGAATTATTGAAGGAATTACTTAAAATGAAAGAGAGATTGTAAACCAGAACGCCATTGGCTAACTGACGACTGTGGGTTGATCTAGGCTGCTGCAGCCAATGAGGCCGATTTGGGAATGTTATCATTGTTGCTTCAGCCAATGGTAGCGTATTTCCGGCACCCGCCGGCGGCCGATTTTAAGAAACCAGATATTTTTACAAAAATAACGAATCGACGGAAAAATTTCAAAAAAAATCAGGTAATATGCAGATAAACGGGGTTAATTATCGCATGGAAAATTGTTTAACTGATTTGGTGTTGAAAATTTTACCCTGTCAGTTCTCCTTTAACTAACTATATGTCATGACATTTCTCACCTTAGAAACAAACAAATACCGGTATTCTATAAAATAAAACTACTATATTGATAAATGAATACTACATACTGTTCTAAAAGACAATTATAGTAAATTTAATGCAATTAATATTGATTGGTTTTCTCTAAATTATTGAAAATAAATTCCAGATGGATCATAGTATGTCATATCTCATATTAGATGAGATAGGGATTTTTGTTTGTAACTGTCAGCCATATTGGGAAAATGAAAACGCAAAGTCACTTAGTTTAAATTCAGAAAGTAGTACCTTATGGTTTTTCAGCTGACCTCGAATTAGCAAACCATCAAATAATTACTTTTGCACTTGTTACCTGCTTAATTGCTGCACACTGTGCATTATGCAACATTTATATATATGTAGAAGCTATAGTATATAAATACATAATGTAACACATCCCACACTTAAGAAAGTTATCTGACAGAGAGTGAGCTTTAAACACGTTTCCAATATCCTGCATTGCGAGGTATGAAAACAAAAATACTCTATTATATTTAATATTTATTATATATTTTTAATGGGTGATTTATTTAGTTTGAGGAGAAATGGCGAAGAAACTGATTCTGGTTTTTGCTGCGTTGCTATTCGGAGGGAGTCTGTTGCACAGAGCACATGCTGCCGAATGTCCACCCGGTTGCACGTCCGATTGCGACTGTCCACAGTGTCCAGAATGCACAAAGAATTGCAATTGTGAAGATTGTGGTGTTTGCACGCAGAATTGCAATTGTGCTGGACAGTGTCCTGCATGCACAACCAATTGCAATTGCCGTCAATGTCCAATTTGCACTGAAAGTTGCAACTGCATCTCTTAATACGGTTTCTTCATTCGTCACATTATATGTTCAATCACTTATTTTGTTATTTTAAATAACTATTATACTGTATATAAATATTGAAATAAGTTTTTACTCGACTTTATACTGTACCTATTGTTGTAAAATACAGTAAAATCCTTTTTAATATGTTAAACAAATTGTGTATATAGTAGTACATATGTATACAATCACCGGCAAGTTCTTTGCAGTACTTTTGCAATTTGTGCAAATAACTATTTATTAGCAATGTTTTAAATATTACAGGGTGTCCACAAATGATGTATGCACATTGAGATGTAAATAACTTTTTAGGATGTCAATGTAGGAAAAAACGGTTTGCTGCATGGAAATCTGCAATGCTTAAAGTTTTATTACAAATTACAGAACTTCAATACATTTTATAGCAATGCATATTAATACATGTTGCAATATATCACACTATTAAGAAGGACATTTTGAGTGAATCAACTGCAGTGTCGTCTGCTTTCATGTCCACAGTTGCATCTGTTTCTGCACCAGCTGCAAGAACCTGGGCATTCACATCTCATTCTGCATTTTCCACAATTGCCTTCGCATTCGCATCTGTTTATGCACTTTTCACATGTACCATCACAATCACAATCTGTCTTGCATCGTCCACAACTTCCCAAACATTGGCAATCAGCAACGCAAAGTGGACATTCTCCGGTACAGTTGTAACAGTTGCGCTTGCATTTGGTGCAATCGATAAATCTAATTCTCCTCTTTTCCACACTATGCTCTCCTATTTCGTTATATTGTCCGTAGGTCAAGTTAACAAATGCAGTCACTATGAAATTCACCATGATCCATATTGCTATTGTTTTTCGAAACATATTTTGCAGTCTCTACATTCACAATTTTTAGAATCGAATACTTGGTAAATGTTGTTGCAGATTTAATTTATATATATATAGTATTCGTATAAAAGGAAGTCTAAGAATTATACTAGTGTTTACAACAAAATGTTATTATACCAAGGTCCATTTCCTCTTCCGTCCCCTTTTGGTGTTATACGTTTATTAAAAAAATGAAATAAAATAAAAACTTTTGAGCTGCATGGAAGAAAAGTATAACGGATTCCGGGTATTAAGTGGGACACACCCGTACTTAGTGTTTTATACACAAAAACCACACAAATGTATTGTTTTTGCAGATTATCTGTGTACAAACCCTGGTCAAAAGTATAGCAACTTGCATATAGTACTATAATATTTGGATGACCATATCTGATGAATGAGCCGGCATAAATAGTTGACATTATGTTGTTTTTCTTCTTTTCAGGAATAAACACTTTAAAGGTGAACTGACAGGGTTTTGCAACATACCCTGAAAAAAAAAAACTAGCATTTGATTGCCACTAATTGAGGAACAATGTTTGAAAATTTGAGGCCATTAGAAGCATTATTGCCACAGATATGAATTAGTTTCAAATCTGCATGTGGAATGTAAGGGGTATATAGTATATTGTGAGATACGTACGCTGGAGCGCCATTGATAAGCTCTGCTATTGGCTGAAACTTGAAACCGCATAGGCGCTTGGCCTCATTGGCTGAAAATTCAAATATTGTCAAAGCAGGACACTGTGACACCAGCGCGGTGACACCGTCCTTCCATGACGCCCTCTTTAACTACTAACTCGTAACTTTTTTACAATTTAAAAAAAATGTTTGCGCCAATCGTTTTATTGTCATCAATTCTATAGAATTACATACTTTTCAGGGTATGTTACAAAACCTTGTCAGTTCACCTTTAATGTATTTTGGCATGGAAAAACTGCGTTTCGAACTGTCGCGTAATGTTTTCAAAAATTTCCAAGTTACAACAATTTTTCTCATAAAATATTGTGCAAGTTTTGGGCTTCCTTCTGAACAAATGTCAATTAACTATTCATGTCAGCTCAGTCATGAGATATTAATCTGTCATCTGAATAATATGCTTCACAGCTTTTCTGCAAGTTGCTATACTTGCATGTGACCATGAGTTGTACTATATAATAGCTTCAGGTACATGCATTTTTGAATATTCACCACTTTATATGCTGCCTCATTGCGGGTGTGGCATTTTAACAGTTGTTTTTTACTTACAAATTGTAACATGTTAAACGTAACTTTTTTAAATACATGCTTAAATTTAAAAATGTACATTACAAAACAATTGTCCGGAAAATACAGTATACTCTATATATATATAGTGTAATTTTATTCATTATCTGCGGCAGATGCAGCCTGTAGTACATTTAGGGCACCTTCCTCGGCAGTTGCAGTTTTCTGTACATGATTCGCAGTCGTTGCAGTTGCAGTTTTGTCTGCAAAGGGAGCAACTTGCACAATTGCAACCGACTGCACAAAACTGGCAAATTGAGCAATCGCAGCCCTGGACGCAAGGTGTGCACTTTTCGTTGGAGCATCTGCAGTCCGAAGTGCAGACATCGCAATGGTCCGCATTGATAACACCCATTGTACATACAAGTACTATTGCCACAACACAACTTGCAATGTGAACAGCCATTTTGATAAATACTACCCTACAGAATAAAGTAAATGTTACTATATAGTACACATGCAGCATTTTGAGCAAAGTTTTCACTTACCGTGGCACCTACTGCTGTGTTCTGCTGCTATGTGGTGCTAAAATGCTGCAAGTGCCACCTGTTAAATATGTTTCTGCACTGTTTACACATGTATTGACGCACTAGTTTCGTACAGAACGAATTTCAGGTTAAAATGACATGGTGAACGTACGTTGAACACTGTTGATGTCAAACATATGTGATTTTTGCAAATTTTCACAACCAGAATTTAAATTATACTGAAATTTTATACTTTTGTAATGTTTTGTTGTTTTTTTTTCTGTAATGTATATAGTGCAAAAACTCTGTCAGTTGATTTTAACTGATATGTATATATACATGTATACAGTATACATATACTCTAAAATAATTAATAGTCTTGTTTTGACACTATACTGGAACAAATGTTGTAACATTTCGTAGAAGTTGATTGGCACCATTGTAGTTGAACTTTTTCACAATTGTATATACCCTATACTATTGGTAAATAAAAAAATATTTTGGTTCACTGTACAGGGTGTCAATGAATTCCTATTATATATACAAACTTTATATACAGTCTTTAGAGGGGTCAGAATATATATAGATTGAGATTTGATAGTGAACTTGTAGCCGGAAATGTGAATTTTTAAGTATTTATACTGATGTGCTTATACTTATTCCATGATATCATGTTAGGTCACCAGATGGTTTACATTGGTTAATCTCATTGAAATTCACGCATTTTAAATGCATGAACTTAAATGCAAGCATGCATGAATATATATGATACCTTATCAGTATATAGCATTAAAAAAGGTTTCACATGAATTCATTATCAAACCATTATCTATTCTGACCCCTCTACAAACACAACAGGTGTTTGCATTAGGTATTCATTTATACCATGTATACAGTAAACTTGTACATTAATCCCCTTTTGACGTAGGGGATATGGTTCCTAGAAAACACTAATATCGAAACGATGTAAAATGTACATCTAAATATTGTTGCAATGTAAATGGTTGCAAAGCATCGGAGTTTTTGGGCTTTTATTGCCAGAGTTGCAAAATTATGAAGAAATCACGATTTTGCGGATCCGAGCTGCAAAAATATACATCTGAGAAGGTGCGGTGAACTCTCTGGTCGATTTGACATGGAATGACCCCCGGCAAGCCCCCAGCCATTAGAATTACGATTTTTTTAATTGTCAACAAAAAAAAATGTTTTAAATTTTACAAGCATTTTTTCAATCCAAAATACATGAAAAGCAAACGCTGCACTGGTAGGTAGGTATATACATTTTATAAAGAGACAAAAGATAGCATACAATTTATTATTTATGCGACTTTTGATGAATGTAAAAGCAATAAAAGATTTGTAAAATTATATATACTATACCATATTGTATTGCAGATGCTGGAAAGAATGTATGGAATAAAACTACGTAATTGAAACCCACTTGACATTTCAGTATATTCGTGTTTTATAGTTATGTCACATGCACATAATGTGTTGCAAACACGAATACCTGCTTTCAAAATGGTTTTATATAAATTGATAAGTGAATACAGTACATTTACCTGAGGCCATCTTTGCAGTAGAACCTGTATAATAGTGAGACTGAAGTAGAAACCATTTATTATAGGTATAGTTAAAATTACAGGTGGGTATAGTATAGTCTAAAGTTGGAAAACCAACTATTTCTGATATTCGAGAAATACGAAAACTATATCACATGAGCTTGAAACTCGAAAATCGTGATGCGAGACCTATAGAACCTATAATTGTCATGTGTGATATAGTTTTTGTATATCTTGCTTCATTCAAAATATGATTTTGATTATCAGGAAAATGATGTTCTGCAAGATTTTCATTGCTTTGTCTACTTTGTTGACACTTGCAAGTTGCCAGCCGACAGAAAAACCTCGATACTGTGAGCAAGACTGCGCACAAGACTGTAGCTGTATATACACTTGTAGACATTGCACAAGAAATTGCACGTGTGGCAGTTGTGACAACTGTATAGAATTGTGCGAATGTGGAGGTTGCCAGAGTTGCAAGAATACTTGCTCCTGTTTTGGACACATGATTATGTAGCTTTTGCCTTTTGCAGAGGAATGCATGGTCCTTGAACCCCATATATCCAAACTTCCAAGTCTGTGTTTACATTTAGTGCACAATTATGTATACATTATATACTATAATGTCACTGGCAAATTCCTGAATTTGTTCACTTGTATAAAACCATTCAGTTCTCAAATAAAGTTGCAGTTCTCTCAAGTGCCTAGAGGATATGTTGTGCTCCTTCGTGTATACAGGGTAATTCACGACTGTGGTGCAGTGCTAATAACTTTTGAATGTCATAATATTTTCCATAAACAAGTATGGCAACATGATCTACGATTCGGGGGACACATGCTCATCTGTATTTCCATGACTTTCGAACGGTCCAAAAGGGATTTCGAACACCTAACTTTTTTAATATTCAAGATAGAGGGGTATAGTTTAAATTGGAGAAATGACAAGGACAGCCAGCTGATTCCAAAACAGTCAAGACATTCAGTATTAGTGAAAACCAAAACGAGTTATGAGTATTCGAATAATTAACGTACACATTAATTGATAATTGATTGCTGCACAACAATGCTTCGCTGCATTGCAAGGCGAGGAGCAGAACATAGGACAACGTACAGTGAACAATGTTTATTACGTTGAAACAAATTGCTCCTAAAATTCTGGTTAATAATAACCCGAGCAGAATTAATTACCAAAATGAATCGTTGAATTCTCAAAAGTCACACTTTTGAAATCTGCATACATTAATTTAACTTAACTAAAGTGTATTTACTATATACCTAAGTCAATTATTGGAGAAGTAAAAGAAAGGCACTAGGGGAATGCTTAAAACAATGGGCATGAAAATTACTTAAACTTAGTTCAGTAATTAATTTATCAGGTCGGTTTCATTTTAGGATTTAATTCAGTTGGTGACGATTCCAATTAGTAATTATCCCAGTAAAGAATTATTCATATTAGTTATTATTCCATTTAGAAATTAATCATTTATAATAATTCCTATTATCAACTATTCCTGTTGGTATAAGCAATCCATTTGGGAATAAATCCTGTTAGCAATTATTCCGTTTGAAAATTGTGGAATTAACATTTGGTTGTTATTCCTGTTAGGAATTGTTTCTATTTGGTATAATAATTCCGTGTTCCCATTGTATAGACGTAAATCGGGTGGACATATATAACGGGGAATTAATGTATATAGTATTTAATTTTTTTCAATGTTATCCATAATAATTATGTTTTTGTTCAAATTTTCAACAAAACACATTTTTAATTTTACAAGGATTTTTCCATACTACATTGGTATATAAATTTAATAATAAGACAAAAGATAACATAAAATATATTTGAGACTTTTTTATGATTCCAAAAGCGATAAAAGATTTGTATAGTGATGTAGCCTACTATTGTGTATTGCATGTGCTGAAAAGAATGCATAGGAATAAAATAACATTGATGACCCTCTGTTCCACATGACATTTGAGTATTTATTGGTGTTTTATAGGTGTATGTCATGCACATAATTTGTTGCAAACATGAATACTACTTGCTTTCAAAATGGTTTTATAAAATCGATAAGGGAATACAGCACATTTAACCGCACTCCATCCTTGAACCTGTATCACCAAGAGCAAAATCCATATTTCTTTGTTAAAATTACAAGTGGGTAAGTGTAGTATAGCTATATCAATCTATAGAACTGTATAGATTCATATAACGAAACGTTGTTGCCAATTATTTTTGAAATGCGAGTAATATACGAAAACTATCACACATCAGCTGATGTGAGAGAAACAATTTTTATATATAGCGTTTCCACGTTCAAAGTTGCAGTGTATGTTTTTGTTTTAACCCATATCTCATATTCATATTACTGTTTAGTGGGCTCATTCGTCTGTCTTCTTTTTTCTCATTTTCTTTCACGCTAAATGATAATAATTTTGTCCTTTGAAAGTTTAAATTTATTCGGATTGGCTGGAATTAATGCTTACTCAAGCTGCAACCTTGAATGCGGAAGCACTATAGCGATTTCAAATTTTCTCTGATGGTGATGTACTGCTTTGAAATTGGATACAAATGAAGTATCCTTCTAGGTTCTTGAGATAAAATTGTAATAATATTTATAATGGAAATGTTCAAGGTATAATAATGGTCATGTGTGATATAGTTTTTGTATTTATCTCTTGCTATTAATGTGAAATATAATTTTCATTATTATAGGAAAATGATGTTCTGCAAGGGTTTAATTGCATTGTCTGCATTGTTGACACTTGCAAGTTGCGAGATGAAATATAAACGTATAAAGTGCGAATTTACCTGCTCACAAGACTGTAAATGTACTTACGCATGTAGAATTTGCACAAGAAATTGTACATGTGGTGGTTGCGACAACTGTCAAGAATCATGCTATTGTGGAGGTTGCCAAAGTTGTAAAAAAAATTGCGACTGTGCATATATGGGTGATATCAGGCAAATTGCACTTCAATAATAATGTGCCAAAACACTGACCATATTTATATTCAAAATGATGTCAGTGTGTATAATAATATGATGCAATAAAGTGCATGGAATTTTATCTGCAAGAGTGTATGAAGGTTTATTTCATTGGTAACATATATATCCTCGAAAAGCAAACAGTTTTATTACAAAAACAATCGAACCGAAACTTGATGAACGTTTGAACCGTATAATTTGCATATTTTTGCATATGCCAGCTACCATTGGCTGAATCGGCGAACGCGATTTCACCTGATTGGGGGTGCGGAAACGCCGCGAATTACAACCAAATTTTGTCATCCATGAATAATAATAATAATGCTAAAGCAAGCTAAAGTCTGATGGATTTCTTCATTTCGGTCATGTGATACGGCTTGAAAACTGTATTTAAAGCGGAATAGATTCGTGCCCGTGTCAGACCGTGGTCACCGGGTGCCTATGGCAGCATGGTTGTTGGTTGGAATTTCGTGAAACTGCTTCTTATGTGCGCTTTGTGTTATTATAAATTAAGCTTAAACGTAATAACATCCCTCATTTTTTTTTCTCTCCATCGCATTCGATGCATAGTTAATTTAATTTTAAATAATTGTAAGGTATTAATGCAGTAATAAGGTCTTGGGACCGTCAGCTTTAATAATGTTTTTTAACCGCTTAAAATGCGCTTTGTATATATAGGGAGGGTTTAAATTAGAAATGCCAGTGATGCAATTCGGTATATAGAATATATTAACAAACCTCAAGATTGACATTACTGCTTTTTAGACCCACAATTTTCTATAGAATTAAACTGGCTTTAAATGCCGACAAGAATTACATTAAATTAATATAAAAATGGCGCCGGAGCCTTTGTTTCTAATACCGAAAATGTCCCAACCTGCTGGGGCCGATGGTGGCTGAAACCAACGGCCCTTATCCAGTCTACTAGCCCAGGAGTAAGTGGTGTTATACTGTGCAGTGTGCGAGAAGGTGTCACAAAATGGATACCCATAAGGATATGGATTTACAATCTACCATTTCCAGCTGCGATGGATCTTCACCAGACCCTTCATCCATGGACCACTTCACCAGACCCTCCGTCCATGGACCACTTCACCAGACCCTCCATCCATGGACCACTTCACCAGACCCTCCATCCATGGACCACTTCACCAGACCCTCCATCCATGGACCACTTCACCAGA
>JAQFZQ010003654.1:0-10227 GCA_034696005.1 Glomeris marginata | reverse complement strand
GTTTTGGCGTAAAGAGTCCCAAAACCAATCACGTTGCTGCAATCGAGTTTTTCCTTATAGCGGAACGCAGTTTACACTATAGTATATCGGCTATTGTTTTTATTAGTAAATTTCTATTTCTGTCGAATTGGGTATATATGTATATTATACAGTGTATATTAATTCGAATTTTCTGCATGGATTATTGCAAAAATTTCTGTTGGACAAATAAATATATTCCTGATCGTATTCCAATACATTTTCAAATTTATTTGTAACCAAACAGTCAAACAAATGACACTATACATAGTTATATGTGCAATTAATTTTTTTTTATTAAAATAAACTAGTATTTCTTGTATATATAATTTTATTATACCAATCTATATGTAATTTAGTAATATTCGATCTTGTAAAACTTTTAAATTCCATTTTTTTTTGTCAATTAAATTTATGGTAATCAACTTGACTTTTTTGTTACTTTTTTGTAAAAGTAGATGCGTGCGTACAATTATGTATGCGATTACTGTATTCAATAATAAGGCCTTCAGAGTTATATAATGATTACATTTACTATTTTATACGATTTTATAGTATGTACTTATAGTACTTCTGCCATTGGTTTTAGAAGTACCACTTCAGAGGGAACAACATTCGAGATACGCAACACTGCCTACGTCTTCCGTTTCGCAACATATGGTCATCAGCGCGGTCATCAGTGATATTTTATGCTCCTCATGATAGAAATTTCGTGGCAACGTGGACTTATTCTAAACGATTTTTGTGCTCTAACAGAGCGGTGATATGTTGAGATAGTTTCAGTTCAATTTGATTTATGTGTGAATATGGGTAAATCTAGGAAATTGCGCAAGGACGAAGGGTGAGCAAGTTGTAAAATTTTTGTCAGCAACGTGTTCAATCTTGTCAAACCGATTAACTTTACCATCAATAAGTTTCTTTACCACAATGGGCAGCTTACTGTCATTTAATTATGGTATTAGTTATAAATTTACGTAATGAATTTCTGTATTTTGCTCAGAATTTTGCTGTATATTCATTGCATGCATCGATCCCTAAATAAGGGCTTCTCTGCCCTTTTAACGTGTACTTTCTGCTTTGCTAATTTCTTATCAGTGTATTTTTATATAATATGTTCAGAGACAGCGATGATGATTTTTTAACGACAAAATCAAAAAAGGAAATCGGTATTGAAGGTGTATCACAAAAAAAGACCGGGAAAGAGAAAAAGAAAGGCAAAAAGAAAGGCGACGATGATTGGTATAAAATGATCTTTATGCTATATAATTATTTATATTGAAATAGCTTTTTCATAATTTACCAATTTTAATTTTAGGGATGATGATCCTAAAGATTTCTCTGCTTTGAATACTGAACGGAAAGGAAGCAATTCTGAGAATGGAGACGAAAAGATTAAAGTTGTGCATGAGAAATTGAAGAAAAAGGATAAGAAGGTTTTAAAACTAATCATTGTATATATTTATAAATGTATCCCATCCTACAAACTAAATTGTGTCTCGGCATTGCAGAAACGTGCGAACAAATTTGCAAGTGACGACGACGATGATGACATTGATATCATAGCTGCCGCATTAAAATCTACAAAACATGCAGAGGATGAAGATGACGATTACATGCCTACCCTGAAAACAAAGAAAAATAGGAAAGCGTTTGTTTTTATGGATGATGAAGATGACGACATTGAGCCTGCTATTCAGACAAGGAAGCCAAAAGCTAAATCTGGTTTTGGTGGCTACATGGACCTTGAAGAACCCGATGACACTCCAAAGGAAGAAGCTGTTTCCAAAGCAAAAGTGAAGAAGAGGCGTGATAGTTTTGAATTTACTGATGCTGCACATGGAGAGGATGATTATTTCAATGCAAAGCCTTCATCGAAAGCTAAAAAAGCTGAAAAAGTTTCTAAAAAGACCAAGAAAGATAAGAAAAAAGTCCGAGATTTTGACGATGATGAAGATGAGATAGACAGAGCTTTGGCCGAATTAGGACTGGAAATTCCAACCAAGAAACCGGAAATTAAAGAAAAAGTTGAAAAACGTAAAAATGTGGAGAGAGATGTTGGTCAAGTGGAACCTCAGGAGGTAAAATCAGTTAATTGTTTGAATGAAGATGTTTTGATGTCTGTATATGTATTTTGATGGAATTGGGGAAAATTACATGTGCATGGTAAAATCAATAAAAAAGTACATTCATGAAATAAGTGGGAATATAACAAAAATTGTGCAATGGTGTTTAACACATTTATTTTCCCAAAGCTTAACATTGAAATATGTCAAACATTATTTATATTTGAAAATATTGTACTTCTATCAAAGGATGATGATAATGATGTGCCAGCAAAAATCTCAGCTGCTAAAAAGAAAGAAAAGAAGGATCGCCAAAAACAGACTGTGGAAGTTGTAAGTGACCTTTTTTGCTAAACTATTTTGTAATATTGTATGGTACTATATGCATCTTGATGTTGTTTCTTACAATTTTTGTGTATTTATAATTTATAGGCTACTATTGAAGACGAGTTGGAAAAAGATGTTGTTACACAAGAAATATTACCTGAAGGTCATTACCATTTCCATTACTACAATACTCAACTTGCCTCATTTTACTTGGCTCTCTGATTAAATGACTTTTATCAATTCAGAAGGCAATGAAGGCGAACCAGCAAAATTAGATTCCCAAGATGAGTCGGAATCAGAAGATGCATCCAGTAAAAAATTGAAGAAAGGCAAGGATGAGAAAGACAAGAAAAAGGGTCCAGGAAAGAAGCAGGCAAATATTCATCTCTTCGATTTAATGGATAAATTAATAATGAACGTCTCTTAACTAATGTGTCAACACTTAGCTTCTGGCTATGCAAGAAGCTTTGAAGAAATTGAGGGACGAAGAAGAAAGACTAATACAAGAAGAGGAGGAAAAGTTGAGGGCTGCAGAAGAAGCAGAAAGACAGAGATTAGAAAATGTACTACTAGCAAGTTTGAATATGTAGTAAAATGTGTGTAGGTATACATTAATTTGTTTTGGATAGTTGCGTCTTGAGCAAGAGCGAAAAGAGAAGCGTAAGCAAAAGGAAAAAGAAAAGAAGGAAAGGCTAAAAGCTGAAGGAAAGCTGTTAAACAAATCACAAAAGCTTCAGCGTGCGCGAATGGCAGCAACATTACAACTTTTGAAAGCACAAGGTACAATTTTAAAATAGGCAAGACTTGCTGGACAGCAGGCTAACAAATGTGAAATCTGTATTTAATATTTTTCTGTCAAGGTTTGGATGTTCCAAACATTGGTGAAAAGAAAGAACGCTCAGCGAAGCCGTTATCGAAGAAACCTGCAAAGGCCAAAATAGCTACTACCCCTGGTATGCATATTTCAGTTTACTCTTTTAAATGCTTTTATTAGAGTGATTTCAGTTGATAGCTTTGTATGGTTTTACAGATGAAAAAACAGTTCCAGTTATTAAAACAGAAATCAGTGTTACCGAGAACTCGCAGCCTGAAGATGGTAAAAAGTTAGAGGTATTTGTTGATGACTTAAATTTACATTGATTTACCAACGGATGTGCAAATTATATCTTACATAATTATTTTTCGCTTTCTATAATAAAAGGAGAAAGTAGATACAGAAGATGATGTGAAGGATGCTTGGGATGAATCTTCGGATTCGGAGGAAGAAAAATTGGGTTTGGAATGGAAACTGTATTTTCTATATAGACTTTCCGCTAATATTTATGTTATGACACTGCTTTTCGTATGTTATAGTTAAGAAAAGGCCAAAGGGTGGATCATCTGATGAGGACTATGATAGCAAATCAGAAAATTCCGAAAGTGATTCTGAATCTGAATCGGATGACGATAGCTCATCCAGTAGTGATTCTGAGGATCACAAACCCGCACAGGAAAAACTCAGAGAAAAAGTTCTGCATAGGATTCAGGTAATGTAATGTACTAATTTACTGATATGTTCACAGTCCAATGCTTTGAACGAATAATAAGTATTGTGTGACTGTATTTAGAAACGTCGCGAAGAAGCTGAACACAATAGGTCCGTGGAAAAACTGCGGTCTCCAATAGTGTGCGTACTGGGCCATGTAGATACTGGGAAAACTAAAATACTGGATAAGGTACGATTATATAATATATATGTATTTAATAAAATGCAGATTATGTAATATATTGTGTTCAACTGTAGATTAGACATACAAATGTTCAAGATGGTGAAGCTGGGGGCATAACGCAGCAGATAGGTGCAACTATGATCCCTGCTGATGCTATTAAAGAACAAGCAAAAATGGTGAAAAATGTGGGTAACATTAATTAGCTGTGAAACATTTCATATGAATTGTGACAGATTTTGTTTCTATATTATGTTTACTGTTATAATTTAAGTTTCAAGACATTGAACTAAAGATCCCAGGTCTACTTATCATTGATACACCTGGGCATGAATCTTTCAGGTAATTACCATCAAGTCCATAAACTGTGTTAGTATTTGGTACTTATCCTTTTAAATTCTGTGTATAGCAATTTACGTTCACGCGGATCAAATTTGTGCGACATTGCCATTTTGGTTGTTGACATTATGCATGGACTTGAACCACAGACAATTGAATCAATCAACTTATTGAAGCTGAAGAAAACTCCATTTATAGTAGCTCTAAACAAAGTAAGTATAGATTTGAAAAGAGTAATGTTCCTGATATTTTAATAACGTTGATTTTCTGTTAATATGCTTTATTTCTCTCGTCTTATTTTAGATTGACAGGTTATATGACTGGAAAGTAACTAAGAACAAAGATATCCGAGACACTGTGAAGAGTCAAAATAAAAATACACAATTGGAATTTGAAGAGAAGACGAAGCACGTTATACTGGAGTTTTCAGAACAAGTATGCTATTTTTTGTTAATCTGTTCTATTATCGGTCGTTTTATTTTTTGTTTACAATTTGTTATACTTTCTAAGGGTTTGAATGCTGTACTTAGTTATGAAAACAAGGATGCTCGGACGTATGTTTCTATGGTGCCAACGTCAGCTTTTACTGGTGAGGGAATGGGCAATCTTATGGCACTTGTTGTCGAGTTGACACAGCTGATGCTAGCAAAGAGGATATCATATTCTGAAGAACTCCAAGCTACCGTTCTTGAGGTTAGTATACCCACATATATTATATCTGTTACAATGATCAAAATGCTGGAATTGGTTTGGAGAAAAGAACACAATCCTTTAATTCAGATAGTTCTCTGTTTTTCCCCCGCAATTAGGTTAAAGCTATACCTGGCCTTGGAACAACAGTGGATGTGATTTTGGTAAATGGAAAGTTGCAAGAAGGGGATACAATAGTTTTGGCTGGCATAGAAGGACCATTGGTGACTCAAATTAGAAGTTTGCTCATGCCGCAACCAATGAAGGAGTTACGAGTTAAGGTAATAATTGCTTCGATGAAGTTGCATGTGCAACTTTTCTTAATGAAATTCTTCAAAAGTATATTTAATATTGCATCATATGTACGATTTGGGTCATTTATTTTCAGAACCCATATCAAGAATTCAAAGTGATTGAAGCTGCACAGGGTATCAAATTGACCGGTAGAGATTTGGAGAAATCCATTGCTGGCCTGAACATGCTGGTGGCACATCAGCCTGATGAAATCGATATATGCAAGGTAAATTTTGCAATTGGTAGCTTTTTTCTTTTGACACACTGCTGCATACATCATTATTCATGTTGACTTTGTGATTCATGGTAGGAAGAGGTTGAGAGAGAACTTAAAGCAGTTATGAGCTCGATTAAATTAGCCGAAAGAGGGGTTTACGTACAGGCATCAACCTTAGGTTCATTAGAAGCACTTTTGGAATTTTTGAGGACATCTAAGATCCCTGTAAGTTGGATATAATTAACAGTTTTGAACGATTTTAAATGCATATATTTAACAGGCTGGTTTTTATTTTTAGTATTCTGGTATCCGTATTGGTCCAGTTGTGAAGCGAGATGTGATGAAAGCTTCAATCATGTTAGAACATGATGGACAGTAAGTATTCATTATTTTGTTTATATGTATTAGTATTTTCCACTGTCAGTCGGCTTATTTTTGATGTGAAACATCTTTACTGGGGATAAAATCCTGCAGAAACCAAGCCACGCCCAACACAACACGCCCCTTTCCTATACCATAACACTGCATTTTTTGTTTGTTTTGGAAACCGTTTTTGAAGTTTTAGTAAATGTATGTGAAATTATGCTGAAGTCATGTTTAATATTGTTTTTAGACTAAAGTCAAGAACTTGGATTACACATGCCATTTCAGATTCCATTTGTTTTCATTCTCTATCATATACAATAGTATTATTGGTGACCTTTGCTTTCCAATGTACTTACCATTTGCACTGTGACACACATGTGAACACATGTCTCATTTGGAGACTGTGGCAGTGTGGTGTTAGGAAGAATGGAGGAATCAACAGTGTACCGAGAAGGCTAGATTTCCACTAAATTCAAACATAACATGAATAATGTGAAATTTGCAATTATTGTTTATCGACCAGCAGTTAGTTGTTGGAGTTAAATGTGGGTTTAATTTTGCATTGTTCACTAACTTTCAGATTTGCTGTGATTTTGGCGTTTGATGTGAAAATTGAACGTGATGCTCAAGAACTGGCCGATAGCCTTGGTGTGAAGATTTTCTCGGCCGACATAATATACCACCTGTTTGACAAGTTCATGGCACACAGGGAGGAATTGAAGAAGAAGAAAAGAGAAGAATTTAAGAGCATCGCAGTGTTCCCGTGCAAACTTCGCATCCTGCCGCAATTTATCTTCAACTCTCGAGATCCAATAGTTCTGGGTGTGAGTGTAGAAGCAGGAGTCGTCAAAGAAGGAACACCACTGTGCGTACCAAGCCAAGAGGTAAGAATATTATTTTATTTTCATTATTAATTCCTCTGATGTGTGTATTATTCTATGGTAATCAATGGCATGAAGTAATTGGCAGTCTTTGTATCCATTTTTTGACTGCTAAGAAATTATAAATCTTACAAATTGGGAGTTATAAAGGAAACTTGTACAGTTATCTTGAGAATATGTGGTAGCCTATTTTAAAAATGATATGTACATACATTTCATAAGGTTAGAAAGTTATGAAATGAAGGAATTTACAGTGAACTCCTTTACAATCAACTAGCATTTTGAATGGGATCTATGTACAATGATATACTTGTCGTCATAATCATTAAATTACATTTTAAAGGTGAACTGACAGGGTTTTGTAAGGTACCCTGATAACTGGTTTGTAAGTAGCTATTTGTGTTCCTTATACACTGGCGCAACCAGAAATCCATTACAATTTAAAAAAAAGTTATACGCGTTTTACCGAGCAAAGCGTTTGTATGGTTTCTATGGAAAAGGCACTGAGAAAGGTACTGACTTGCGAACAACTGACAACGGCTGAACGTATAACTTTTTTTTCAATTTGTAATGGGTTTCTGGTTGCACCAGTGTAAAAGGGACACAAATAGCTAGTACTTACAAACCAATTATCGGGTACCTTACAAAACCCTGTCAGTTCACCTTTAAGTAACTAAAATAATACTGAAAAATATGTAAATAAATTTTAATGATTATGAAAATGATACACAAACTTAAATATATTTTACTACAATTTCCCTTAATTAAAATGTATGCTTTATTGTCATTTTTCTTCTTAGAAAGTGTACAATTAAGTAATAATGTTTTGTCAAATTCCCTTACAGTCCCTATGAGTTCACAGTATTATTAACTGAGGAAAACATTAGGAAATTTTGTTGAAGGAAATGGTGCGTACAAGGATATGATTTTTTTTCCTTTGAAATAATGCCGTATTGTAAGTTCAACAATTGCTTCATCAAATTACCAATGCCATGTGCGTATATATGTACAAGTTGTTTTGATGCGTCCACGTGAGCGTATAACGTAATACTCTTGGCTAAAAATTCACGGTTACGCAAAGTCATTCACAACTAGTCTTGTCAGGTTTGTTCTGAGAAAAAGCAAGGTTGGCAGCAAGTATTCATTAGGGACGATGGTGTAACAATGTCGCCACATCAACCAGTGCAAGCACACGTGTGTCAGGTGGATAAAGGAACACGCTTATAACTTGCATCCAGGAGGTTGGCTTGATGGTGAAATTATAAGACTGTCAGGCGAGCATTTGTTTTCGTGTCCTTGACAGTGGAGTTTTATCTGATTGTCTGCAAGGAGAGGAGTGGCAAAAGGGTTAAGTTGCTGGCTCGCGTGCTGCAATGTTGCTGTCCTTTAAACAAGCCCAGGTATATATACAGTATACATACATATGAAGAGTGGCTTTTTCAGCATGCAACTAGAAATGGGAGGGGTTTGTTGTGTAGTGCCTGCTGCTTATCAAAGCGGAAAAGAGCTCTACGGCCACAGGGTACCTCATTCAATGCAAATGCAACAGTGCAAGAGATGAGCTTTTTTTAAGAAATGGTGAGAGGAAGTTGAGGACCCTCTCAGTTTACGGCCTTCCAAAGCTTGTGGGTGGAGAATAAAAATCATATAAAATCACTGGCCATTTAATATGCTTGTCATATAAAGCTGTGACTGAGATTTGAACTCTGATTCTGGATTGAATTATCTTGGACTTATGATGGTCATTCTGAAATTTTTGTTATGTAGTAGTTTCAACTGGTTTTTGAATATTGTCTTCCCTCTTTCGCAATGAAATTATATCAATATGCTGTTATATGACAAAGTGGTGCATGTGAAACTATATATAGTAACACCATATGATTGTAAATGGCCATGCAGCAAGCATGAGTGAAATGAAACCAGTTACAACCTGGTTATAATTGTATCACTACTAATTTCATGTCATATTGGTTTGACTTTTTGCCCTGTGCCGATGACATAAGGAGTTGGTGGTTTTTGGTTGACCGCTTTTATTTACAAACTGGTAAACAAGGGTGTGGTTTTTTACAAAGTTGCATTTTCAAGTGAGATGCTCATATTTATTCGGATTTTTACTGGTGGTTTTGTTGAACCCTGTTTCATCTTTTTCCCCAAAAGTTTTACATTTGGCTTTTGCCAATGTGGCACAAACGTTGTTATTTATCAGACCACAGGTACAGTGCAGTAAAACACAAAACACCAAAGTTTACTATTGGTTGAGAGGCTACAAAGTTTGGAGAACAAGTTTATTGTTTTCCATGTCATATCCCTTGCATCTGAATTTTTTGTCTATGTGTATGCGTTTTGGTGAAAGTTGCAGAGTCACACTTATGCAATTTGCCGAGAGGAGGATGAAGCACACTGCAGGCTAAATCCGTGAATTGAAAATCTATCCACGTCGGCTTTCTTGAGATTTATTTTGCTCAACGCAGGAAATTGCAGTCGTGGAACCAAGGTGGAACTGTGTGAAATCGAAATTTCGCCTGGTTTCATGTCTCAGTAGTGCACCTGTCGCATTGCAAATGATCCCAAACAATGCTACAAATTTTAGCCTATAAAGTAATCTATAAAATTTCTCAACCCACCTGTTTATAATAAATATAAAGAGTTTATATGACAAGAACCAAGTAATTGCAAGTTTTGACTACGTATTTACATGGTAGAGATTTTGTGATAAACTCCCCAAATATACTGAATTGTAGCACAGTGAATCCTTCGTATGTTGACCACTTATTTTTCCAAAAAAAATCCTGTTAACTTTTACAGGTGGTCAATATATCTAAAAATGCATAGAAACTAAATGTAGGACATTGTACTCTGTAGTATGTAATATTGCTTTGTACAATATTTTGTGGGTTTCTTTTATTGCACTATATAATCATAAAAGTATACAGTACATCATATGGTACAGTGAATTTAAAGTATGTATTGTTATGCTAATTGTAAGCTTGAAACATACGTACCATGTGGTCAGGTTACAGAGGGTCATCCCTATTTACAACATGGGATTTTTGGGTTCCATAAAACAGTCGCCATGTTAGGGTGATCAAATTGACAGGGTTCACTGAATTTCCATTTTACTGGAGACATTTTTTACCCCTAATAATATAGTATTCAACAACAAATACATTTACAGTGACTGTTTAAAGGTGAACTGACAGGGTTTTGTAAGGTACCCTGATAATTGGTTTGTAAGTAGATATTTGTGTTCCTTATACACTGGCGCAACCAGAAATCCATTACAAATTGAAAAAAAAAGTTATACGCTCAGCCGTTGCTCAGTTGTT
>JAQFZQ010003653.1:0-10236 GCA_034696005.1 Glomeris marginata | reverse complement strand
TGGTACCCTGTTTAGAGGGTACATCTGCATCTAACCGTGACTCATCGACCCTCAACTCTGGTGCCCACTACTGTAGCTGTCGCCCGAAATCGTGTCTGTGTGGCAGCCTACTTTCAAGGATTTTTGACCTAACTTCGGAAGCCCATAGCTCCCTTAGTAATCATCTTGGCGGTACATAACGAAGACCATGAGATTGTTAGCCCATCCCCTTCAACCCCTTAAATTTTTTGCTCCGAGATGCGTTACACCCTGTATATAGTTGACGTGTAAATCCGTAGTATATAAGTATATCATGTTTTTTATATAAACTGGCCTAGACAAATATTATTTCAGTACAGATGTAGGTTATCGCAAACCATTTATTGCGCAATAATATCAAATTAAAGTTGCAACGCAGTTGAATTATTTTGTGTGCTAAATGAACAAATATTTCAGAGGAGACTACATACACAGAATAGATAACATTATCTATGATAGTGCTCCAGTGAGGGGTGGGGTCAGTAGGACCATTTAGTGCCGGTATAACAGACCCAGAGGAACCTAAAAATTTCAGAGTTTTGTGCTGAATTGTTTATGACGGAAGTGTATGGAAGTCGTAAATTCACATTTAATCCGAATGAGTATTTCAGATAATTTAAATAAAATTGATTTTTATTCCACTTAGGTTTGCAAAATGGCATTCTGTAGGTACACTGTACTTCTTTCATTAAATAATGCAAGAAATTTTATTGGGTGATTATTCAGTGCTTATAAATTATTCCTCGTGCATAAATACACCTCTGAGACAGTTATGAATTTTAATTCCCATTTATTTCTCGCTTGCTCATTAAAATATTTACGTTTAGTTTACAAGATAATATATTGGCATACCTAATTAAATTTTTCCAGTCCATTATATTTTTATTATCTCCTCCAAAGATAAGCGTTTTGTATGAAGAATTTCTTCCTGCATGTCGGCACTTAAAGATGGATTCATGTTGAGTGGATAGATATATTCGCTTTAAAAATATGCAATTTGCAAAACTAAATTACATTACAATTTATTTTCTGAGATGTAGTATATGCTGAGCAAAGCTTAAAAAATATAACATGCAATAATTGCAATGATCCTTGGATTCGGAGCACATACAGTATAATTAACACTAATTTCTGCATTCAAATAATGATAATTTCACTGTATTTGGCGCCTGGAGTTCAACACGCAGAATATTTGTGCATAATATAGTTTCAGTTTTGTACAACGTCCATATATATTGTGAATATTCATGATGTATTAGGAGTTTTTTCGGCGTGGAGTGTTTTGTCGAATGGCAGATCCACTCTGCTAAGGGTGGGACAATTTGCTCAAAAAAGTCTTTCCCAATAGTTATTGGACATAGTGAAAACCTGTTAGGAAGACGGATTGTTATAGTTTTGTGCAATCGAGTTGAAGAATTTTAGTAAGGTTTTGTGAACTCAAAAGTGGCTGATGCGGAAGCAGCATGGAAACATAAATTTGCCATTGAGTTGTTTTTCATTGGGATGTGATGGGCTAAATTAATAGGGACTGAATACAAATCAACATCATGCATTCATTTAGACTAGAATACGAAGCACAAATAAATGCATGGTTTACTTTCTTTCTAAATAATGTGTCTGGTCATATTCTCTTCTCTCCAAACGCTCTATACTCCAATGTACTTAGTACTTAGATTTTTGGCTCCTCGCTTTTAACTTTTAACGAGATGAAGGAATGGCGGGGTTGCTAGGGATACGTAAATGCGTAAATACGTGTAGTCCAGCGCATTTAATTTTTAATGAAAAAGTGTTGATGCTTGTGTCCAATCAGTGGTACCTACATTTACACTTGCTAATGTTTTCGCTTCTCTCGAGGATGTTAGTTTAAAGTAATTCGCCTTAATCACTGCTTTAATTTTAATTATGCAGTCATTTTAATGGAATGTTTTAGGCAAACTCTGACACGTTGGCGCTGAAGTCTCTCGTCACATATAGTTCAGAGTTATTTAAAGCACTGTGGTACAAAACACACAGAATATAAGTGTAATTCCAAACAAAAATGTATTATAATCATAACTTCATTGCAATGGCAATATAGAGCTAAATTATAATTGTCTCAAAACTATAGAATTCTCTGACAGAATGATATGTCATGATCATCATATCTAATTTTCCGGTTTATTTGTATTTCCTAAAATGAATATGAAATATGTATATTGTGTTATTTCTTATATATGCTGTATAGAGAACTTCCAATTTGTGTTCGGAACTTCACCGTTTCCCAAATGCAAAATTTCGGCCATTATATTTGTGAAATGCAAAATTCGATGCATGAAGTAAAGAAGTGGAACAGATGAGAGGATTGCATCAATAATCTTGATTCTAGTTCATTGATTTCTTACGCCTGCTTTTACAAATCTGCTTTGCATGCTGCGTGTCGTTTGAATACACTTTTTCATTTGCTTAATGCCCATCAGAAATCCGAAAAAATAAACTGGAATGACTAATGTCAACCAAGTCCAATAAATACTAACATACACGTACCTACATGAGAAAGTTAATTGAATTTTGCCAGAAAATATGCATGTACATATATACGGCGTGAACATAGTCTGGAGGCATTGCAAATATCTTTATAAACAAAGATAGATAGGTATGGCATTGGCAATGTGGTTATCAAATTTTATGGAAATAATATTTATCAACTAAATAGGATGCGCTCTTCCAGCACCGAATTCGATATTGTGCTCTATATCTTAAACCCTTGAACGGTTGAAAAGTTAGAACACCAATGACCTTGAAAGAAAGGTCGCTGGAAAATTTGGAACACACCATTCGATCTAGCATCTATTATTCCCTATTTGATAACCACATCGCAAATGCCGTGTCTACATCTTTGTTAACAAGTATTTGCTTTATGTTCACCCTGTGTATTGTATATTGTAAAGCAAGTTCCATAAACACATTTGCATAAAGTAAGTGGGATTCAAACTGGTGAAGGTTGTTAAGACGTGAAACGCTAGAAAAAGATTGCAAGTGTCTTATTTCACAGGTTTCATTTAATATGGTAGCATTAACGAAACACAAACTTACAAGGCCAAAAAGATGACCTTGCACCATCTTCACAGCTGCCAGCATTTCGATGACATCATCTACTCATGCCAGCAACAATACAAATTTAAAATTATGTAATGCCAAGAAATGATCATTTCTAATATTAGCTATGTCGTATAATTAATTATACATATGCTCCAATAGATCTATTGACCATTCAGGATTGGCAATATGCGAAATGTATTTTGTTTTTAACATTTCTTACTAATTGACCTACCAACGTAAATCTTGAACGTGGAGATTGCAAACTTTGATGCAGCTACTCTTCAGGAATATATTTGCAGTGTTTAAATATCAATAAACCAGTATGGCTTATAGCATTTTACTAAGTTTGATATTTAATTTGATGTTTCCCCATGCTGCAAACATCTCTGGTCTAGCTCCTATCATGCATGCAAAAACTGTTGTTTGAAGAAAGAATTATGAGTTGCATCTTAATTGAATGTCCTATTTGTGTTTTCAATAGACTGTGCCATGTACTTTGAACTGAAGTTTTCATGACATAATTGGTGATGTTTCTGTTTGGCTGCTTGCAGGATCCAGTTGCAGAGCACGTAGATTTGAGAGCATCGGCACGTTGTCAAGGGGCTTTTTGGGGGTTCTCGCAGCTGATTGATTGGACTATCGGGTGGTTTGCGCATCTGCCATCGCCGGCTGCTACCCATCAGGCCATTCAACGAAACGCACAAGTTGAGCAGAAAAGGCGGCACACGACGGTTGGTTGCATGCTTTTACTTGCCTTGCACGTCCATTCAATTGGGGCGGCTGGCTTCTTTTACTGTCCATTGAATCGCCAGGGCGTTTCAGCTATAGCTAGCTAGCGACCTTCGTACAAAGCCGCTATGTATAGTCGAATAGACTACAACAGACATACACCTATATGCACTTTTCTTGCACATACACCTATACCTACTAGCAATGCAATTGGTGAATTTTCCCTCTCTCTTTTGTAATGCTTTTTTTAAAAAAAGGGGGCTGGGATGGCAAATAAGTGAACGTCATGTCACTCCCATGGGCCTAGGTAATGAAATGAGCGACGCAATCTCGTCGCCGAATTGCCTGACTGGCCTCGTGAACGTGATCTAACCATTTAATAATGAATTATAATAATTGCAAGGTAATTGCATTTTGAAATGGCTGCCATTGCAGGGCTGCAGTTGCACAGGTTAAATTGGCTATTTTAAGGGCGCCACAATGAATCTTTGATGTAATATTCGCAGTGAAAACTAAAACGAGTGCAGAAACGACATGCTGTAAAATTAGGTTGAATGTATTTGAAGGTAATGTGTAAGGTGAAAAAAGTAATAATCATTGGGAGAAGGAGGATTAAATTCGAGCGTTTTGTGATATGCTGAGAATGGGGCAAGTTGAAACATAGCCTGTAATAACAGTTAAACCCATAATAACTGACGGAAACTATTAAACTGTTCTCACCAACCATTTGCATTTTGAATGTGTGATAATCAATAGTAATATTCCACATTTGAAAAGCATCAAACAGTATAGTTTTAATAATTCAGCAATAGTTCATGTTAAATCCCAAGTCTTACTTTGTTAGCACAATTTGTTGCATTATAATGTGTCATTTCTATTCATAACTGATGAACATATTTTAAATATTACCTACGTTTACATGCAATTTGTGGAAAGTGTATAAATCAGAAATGCACTTAAAATTAGCACGGGGAAAGTTGAACATTGTCACATCAACCTGCTTGTAGTTTCGATGACTGATGTCCCAAGAGAAGCTTGGCCATGCATCATTCCTCATAGGGGGAGGTTGAATCATAATGCGACAAAATCGTGTAACATTTTTTATGGATGGTTTTATGTAATGCACTAACTGTACTTCCAATAATGAAAGTATTACTGTAAAAAATCCGTAAAATGTCCCATAAATTTATGATGTGCGGAATAACATATTGAAGATAGAAGGCGAGAAAGTAGGTTTGGGGTGGATAAACGTCTTAAAGAACGTATGAAATGTAAAATGTTTGAATGCGAGATATGCCATTTGTCATTGAAATTGCATTCAGTAGGCCCTATATATTGTATTTGAAATAACAATACAAGATGTATTTAGAAATAACAGTGGTATCTGAGTTGATCAATGCAATGCAATATCGATTGAAAAGTAAATATTTAGGCAAGAGCATCTCAGTTCCTATGATGCTTCAGCGGAGTCTCGGTCGACAGTGATTTTTGCTGGTGTTTTTTTTTCTCGTTTCCTTCATGCGATGTGCATGCATTGCCGCAATTAAATTTGGAAATCTCTCCATAGTATCTAGGATGTGGGTATTATTGATCGACCCATTTGATATTCCGGCGCTGCTTCAGCTATCTCTGGATCTTCAGAACCCAAAACGAAACCACTGCACTCTCAGCGTTACGATTGCTTCGAGAGTCCGTTGAAAGCCCATAGTCAAATCACTTGACGAACCGTTCAAAATCCCTGTCTTTTCCTTAGAAAACCCACATTTTTATCCTCCCCCTATTTTTCCTCAGACTGAATACAATAAAAAGTGTACCTTTCATAAAATATGGGTTTCTCTAGCGCGAAACATCAAACTTCAGCGATGTTCCAAATGCACTGTTCAGTGCAGTTAGAATATCAAGTAATTAAGTCATTTTTTTTTTATATTTCAGTTGCTCAGTCTCCCTCCTCTAATACATCCCAAAACTGACTCCCTCCTCAATCATCGTATATCTCTGATTTGATTTTGTGTTTGCGGAAGTAAAAATATTTTCGTCAGATTTATTTATACCATCAATTCCCATTCCAATTTTCTTTAAAATTAGCATATGTGACTATTAAATACTCTATTACAGTGACTCCTTCCATTTTGCAAAAAAATGCAATCCAAATTTTGGAGTCATATGCAAAAATCCTAGTATCAACATCTTTTTAAGTAAAATATGTAATATTTCCCCATAATTATATTCAGGCAAAGCCTTATTTAAGTAAATCTTAAAGGAGAACTGACAGGGTCATGCCTTAGGAAACGGATTTAAAAAATACTTGGCACAGGTTATCAGGTATATACTAAATGAAGTTCCAAAAAAATTTCAGCCCGATTTGTTGAGCGATTGCAGAGATATAACCATTAGTCGTCTCCTATACCTAATTATTACATAGGGGTTCCACAGAAGCTCCACACTCTGTCAATCACTCTTGCCAAGGCTATAGTATAAGAAAGGCTAAGAGAGTATGACGTCATAGGGTCATGTGATAGCAGCCTGGTGTAACTCACACTGGATGGTGGTGCATTGGAACAAGGTGCTGATTGGTTAGAATCTCAACCACAGGGTTCCTTCCACCACTGAGCTCATTTGGTTCCACACCTTCCAACGAACTAGTGTGAATTACACCAAGTTGCAATCACATGACCCCATAGTCTCTTAGCCATTCTTATACTAGCCTTGCTCTTGCAAATTCCTATGGGAGGCGATTTCGATCGCTAATAACTTTTTTTTACTAATTTTCACAGAGATACCATTTCAACACTTTATTTTTTCTCTGTTTTGCTTTGTTTTTTGTAATTTTCAGGAAAACTTCAAAGCCGTGTCATTTCTCCTTTAAATAAATATGATAACAGTGAGAAATTTATTTTTCATGTTCCTTACAAAATACAATTAAGTTAAAATGAACAGGAAGGTCCACTCGTGCACCAAATAAAAATGCATTCCATGTCACAGTGAAGCTATAGGAAAAATCCCATGGTGAAAACCCTGATTTCGCCTATCAGCAATTTTGCAATTTGCGCATCGATTTGCTAAGCTGATTGTCGGATTGCTTTCAATCAGAATACAGTAGATCATACATATTAGATTCTAACATTTCCTAAGCATCATTTTTGTAATCATGCAGAAGTATTCCGAATAACATAATTTTGATTGATACATTATTTCAATCTGTGCTTGAGTGACGTCACTTTTTGAAGGGTCTGCTGTGACTTGAATGAGTAACGAGATAAAGGGGAAAGGGGAAGAATGAGTTTGGTGTTAAAATCAGCTAACTCAGAGTAACACAATTTGAGAATGACTCATTTGAATTTTCTCGCATGTCGATTTAACTTTCCGTTCTATCACTGTGTTTGTTGCCTCTAGTAATTCTTGTATCGTAATTCTGTGAAAGTGATTGCAGACAAATTTTATATTTCCATGGCATGTTTGAAAATAAATTTTTATGCCATGGCATCCAAAAGGATATGAATTTCCTGCAAATGTTCACATCAATATTTAGAAGAAATGTTTGTTAAATTAAACTCGAATTTCTGCTGATTAGCTAATTTAAATAATGTATTTGTCTCTGATCGAAGGAAATGTAATATTTGGTAAATGCTGCATGCAGTGAATAGGTACGACATACAATTAGCCTACCACATGACTTTACAATCGATTAATTTATTGTATTATTCCAATAACAAGCCTATATTCATATCATTACTTTTCTGGCACAGAATCAATGAATTATATTATACAATGCACCGTATATAAAAACTAATTTACGATATAGTAGCAATTTACTAAAGTTAGTGAAACTATTGCTGTGCCAAACGAAGCATAGTACTCCAGGTGTTGCTGGCACACTCAAATGAGATTTTTGTAGGAAGTACCTAATAATGAGCGAGCAAAAATTAACTTTGTCCAATAATATGTAGGTTAATTAGTTGGAAGCCGCTGTGCGAAAAGCTTTTCATAAAAGCAGGTTGTGTATGTTTAATTTCTGAAATTGCTGTTTAATTGGAAGCTTTTGTCATCTATAAATGCAAATGCTGCCACACATTTAGGGAACGTTGATTTTATGACTGTATGTGAAATTAAAAGTTTAGACAAATGGACAATTTGATGTTAGTGTAACAAAATTTTAATGAAATGCAATATCGTGTTGTCAAAAATTGTGCTAGTTTGTTAATCTAAAATAATGTCGGTTTTGAATGTATACTACTACGCACTTTTGTATTCGGAGAAATTTGGTAAAAGAAATGTCATTGTAATTTTCCAAAAGTTTATTCTTATTTTGTTACTTTTTTGACATCATATGAGGGAAGGAAGTTGAACATGCAATGTGAAAATATGTGGAATTGTGGGGGCTAAAAGCCGTCAAAAACGTGTGGCATCATTTATGGATGGACACTCTGACAGAGAATAAACAATGTGCAGGTTTCAATTTCAGAAAAGGAAGGGATTAAAAATACAATAGCTACACCTACTATTATTTATTGCATGAAGTTTTAAATATTTTATGTAACTATATAATATGCGTGTAATTGACAACGAATCCTACACGTGCGTTTTGAAATGGGTGCCCAAAACGCAGCAAATTACCAGCATCACTGTTTTTTTCTATTGTCTTTTCATCAATTTGCAAAAGCAAATTTGGCTTACTTTTAAAAACGCAAGGAATGTGTAATACACCACCTTAGCGCCTTTTTGCCCGGCCATCTTTTGCCTCTCTATACGACGTAGTGCTTTGCAAGGAAACGCATCGACCGCAATTTCCTCCTCAACAACCAAGCACCAGTATTTGCCCATTTTGCGTTTCTAAGTGCATTGTCTTCTCATAAACCCCATTGGCTAACACTGCGACCCACCTGGGAGGGTCCTATTCCTACGCCCCAGGTGCTGGCAACCACCTGGCATTCAGGGCAATGGTGAACAAACATTACAGAGAAGCCCACCAGTTACTCCTTCTTGCTCTCTACACAGTATGTACCCAGCTTTAATTGCAACCAATGAAATAACGTAATGCCAACATACCATGACGACTGATAAAGCTCAGTACGAGGACAGCGATGATTTTGAAGAGCCATGTTGATGATATCCTGCGGATAAGCATTGTCCTGGAATTTTTAAAGCTCCAAGTATGGGTAGTCCAAGGTGGTTTGCTGGAAAGCCGAACACCAAGTGGGTTTGATGCTCTGCTATGTTCTATATGGAAACTAGGGTGGGTGGAAGAGAGCTGTGCTGACGTGCTTCCGTCTTCCTCCAACGACTACTGGATGATGGTAACTGGTGGTGCTAGGTAGTCCAGGCTGTGTTACGATAACAAAATTGATCGGCTTCGCTGGGCGTGACGAGCATGGGACATCTGGTGGCTGAAGCGCATGCGCAAACATATCCTCTCTTGCGCTTGGTGGTGGCAAGAAGCGGGCGTTTTGAAACTCACCAATCATAGATGTTATTATTTCAATGATATTTTTGTGTCTAAAGCAAATATGGCGACTGAATATTACAGGAGCTTGCAGTCGAACTCGGTTAGAACGACATTTGAGAGAATGAGTAATTTGTGATATTTTATAAGAATGTGCAGATTTAACCAAATCGTATTATTTAAAATACTTAAGAGATAGGCTTTTAGGGATATTGCATTTAATTTAATTTCAATGGAAGCTATTTTAGGTGAAGAATAAATTGCACTGGACATGTTTACAGCAGAATTAAAATAAATTCTGTAAATTTGAAGAAGAAAGAAGAAAAAACAAAACACAAAACCTTAAAGATATACCATTTTTAATACAATCGACACAGTGTTTAAGCAAATCAAAAACCAAATAGATTTACTTTCAGTCGGACTTTAGAGGAGGAGATAGAGGGATGGAACATTGCCAGTATATGTATAGTGTGAGTGACATTAATAAGCGGTACGAAAAGTGGCCATTTGTCTGGCCGGTGAATACAGTATGCCACAATATAGCTACAGGGAAAAATTAATATAATATGCCTTACAATGAAGATATTTGGTACTATACTGAATATTGGAATTGTCGCATTAACAGAATTTAATTGTAAACGAATGTAATCTAAAATCGCTCACATATAATAAATACTGCATGTAAAATTAAGTGCCCAGTATAAAAATATTTTTTGTACTAAACAAAATTGCAGACTCTTGTCTCAAGTATCAAACAACCACGCAGTCTTCCTAATTGGACAATGTTCTGTTGTTTTCAGTAGCCTGCAGTCATTTCTAGATGATGCTGTACGCAGAGTGTATCGAATAAATGAAACATTTCTATAGGAAATAAAGTGCGGGGGAATATAATACCTTAAAGGGACACTGCACGGACAAAAACATTTTAGATATGTTATTGTACAACCAAAACCATTCACATCTATCCTAAA
>JAQFZQ010003652.1:0-10238 GCA_034696005.1 Glomeris marginata | reverse complement strand
ATGGTTTCTATGGAAAAGGCACTGAGAAAGGTACTGACTTTCGAACAACTGAGCCATGCCTGAGCGTATAACTTTTTATTCAATTTGTAATGGATTTCTGGTTGCGCCAGTGTATAAGGGACACAAATAGCTATACGTACTTACAAACCAATTATCAGGGTACCTTACAAAACCCTGTCAGTTCACCTTTAATTACAAAACATATCAGCTTAGTACCTCTAAACATAACAGTGTTCAGATGTGTAAAATAATTGTTTCGTTCTGAATTTTAAGTTGTGGACTTTTCTTGGACGGACATTATGCAAATATGTTTGTCCTTTGTCATCCAAAGAGTAGTACAAAAATAACGGAAGAAACTTTTTGTATTATTGTGAATGCGCCTGTACAATGGAAATTAAAACAAAAATGTAATTGCTTGGAAACTTTCGACAGCAATATTAATTCACATAATTGTATTGATATATGATTAATTCTTAAAATATTTTATGAAAGTCTGCTGTTTTGTTATACAGAATAAAATAATTTGTAAGCTGCAAAACCCTCATGCAATTTTTGAACATTACCTCTGTATATCAGTGTTGCTGATCCACTTGTGTAATATGCAGTTGAAATAGAAGTGAATTCATATTATATAGTCAGCAGAATCAACACAGTTGTACACATGCAGCCATTGGGACATCCCTTAATTTTGTTGACATCCTCGATAACCTATTTTTTCTGGCAGAGGGCATAAAATAAATATAGTGTATTATTCACTAGAAATTCTTGCAAAACAATAATATTATTCTATAAACAAACGTATATGCACAACAGCAGACATGGATTTTACTAAATCTGTGGTCCCTACCGCAGTTCCTCTTGGTTATACCAATTAGTTATCACGAAATATTTCTACAATTTTTTTCTTTCTGTTAGGGGGACCTGAAAACCCAGCTAACCTAAAAAGGGAGAATAACTTCTCCAAAATTCTACACATTTGTTCATATAGGAGTGCATGTGCTGGGGATGAGGAGTGGGTGGAAAGTTTCATCACCGATTCATCTGATGACCAAAAGTCGTGCATTATTTATCTGCCGATTAATTTGATTACATTAATTTTGCAACTATACTCTCAATATATTACACTACAGGAGTGCGCATTGTGAAGCAACATGTGGGACAGTGAAAGGATGTTGTTACAGTCAGCTACTATTATAGCAGCATTCATTTTATCTTCCTCTGTCAGAGGCATGTTTTCTCCTGAACGGATTTCCTTCAACAATTTCATCCTCTTTATTAGAGTTTTCACCTATATGTATAACACCCATGATTGCCCAGTCCGCATATACTAAATTACTTCCGTATAATGGACATGTAATACAGAATAAGCCAACACGAGCTTATCTTTACCTCATCATGGACCATTTTAAACTGATCATCATGATCGGGACGTCCAGAGAGGTAGGATTCATTTTCTGGTGCAGGTTAATTCATAGAAGGGGACATCATTAGTGATGAATTTTGGCCATTACATTTCTCTCTGGAAAACCTTATCATTCCGTTGAAATTGGACCCAGTGATTATTGCATGTAAAAATCCCAACATTGATGCTTTTTCGTGAATTAAGTAGTACAAATTAGTTTTTAAAGTTTTAAATCAAAATGCACGCGATTTCAACTACTTTGTACGTTTGTTTGTGTGGGCGGGTGGGTGAGGGAGTTAAGTATTCATTTGACCAGCATCACGCAACTAGAGGAGATGGAAGCCTGCGGTGAGGGAGATTCTATATGTATATTTAATTATGATGACATCTGGTGAGAGTTTATTCTGAATGGCTGTACAGACATTGTAAATTATTAAATTGTAAATTGGGAAATAGGAAATGCATATACAGCATGCAGACTTTAAAACAATGAAACAACATCAAATAATAAAATTAGGATAAATATACATATACAACGTGCAGAAGAAAAACAAGCAAACTTTAAGTATTGAAAGTTCAAATAGTGAATTAGGATAAATACACATTACAGCGTGCAAAAGTAAAACAAGGAAATTGCAAAGTGTATTTGGTAAAGTGGTTTCTCGCATGCATATATACTCACTTATAATAAATAATGGATGGACAACTTGTTTCTTTTAAAGGCTGCAAATATGTAATTTATTTTCAATATTTTTTAGCGGTTATAACGAGCCTATAAAACCTATAAAAACCCATATCAAACTGAAAACCTTAATGTTTAAAAAATAGCCTATAAAACCAATGAAAAATGAAACAAACCTATAATTTCTATATTTGCTTGATTTCATTGAGCACTCTCCAGGAATAAAATTAATTATAGACAAAATATAAAATGTTGAAATATGCCCCAACCCATGGGTGTAAATTACCATACTACCTACACACAGTGCTGCAATAAGTGCATGCAATCTGATAATAATTATGTATTGTGATTTAATTGTTTACTGTCTAAACATTCTAGACCTACAGTGGTGGACAACCGATTAGGGACAAGCTGACAGATTTACAAATTTTTGGCCTGTATTTTCTTTCCCTGAAAAGATACACCATTTTTATAAATTTATTTAAAGAGCACTCTCTTCTGCAGAAACACACCAAGTTTTACCTTCATACATGAATAAATAAAAGAGTTCGATGCTGATTTGTAGCTGTTGTGCATATTTTGGCAGATAACAGATTAGGAACAAGATTTGATGTATATACCCTTCGAAAACCAAACTAACATTCACAAAACGCACAATTAAGCATCACACATCCAGTAAAGAAGGCTTTAATCGTATGAATGATGTGTGCTGCAGTGAAGCGAACCGCTTCACATGTATGAAAATAAACCTGAAAGATGTAATAGCAACATGCCCTGAACCCTTAGCAAATGAGGCATCACTTCACTGCAGCACACATCATTCATCATTAATCAACGCATTTAGAAATTTTGTTAAATGCCAAATATTTTTGCATCTGGAAAGCTGCCTTTTTAAAAACAAATCTGGATGAAATTAACTTATTTGCAAATAAACAGATTTGCAAAATTATATGGAACAATTTGCAATGCATGCATTTGCAATTTGCATGCATTTAATCGGTTTTTAAATACAACTTCGCTTAATGAAATTTTCCATAGTTTAAAGATGTTGCAAATTTCCCTTATAAGAATTTCAGTTATAGAGGAGGGAGTTTCGGCTGTTAGTGATTTTGGGCCATGTGAATGGGAAAAGTATTTTCAGATCATGCATTACTTTTAAGAAAAATATTAAAAACTTATACGACTTACCACGTTTCGTTAAATTCAAGATTTCATATAAATCACACAGATTCAATATTTTGCCGATGATGTTCAAATCCTGTGTTTTTGTATGTCTAACTTATTGCGGGATACGTCTCTTGCACACTTTTGTAGCTTAGATGAAAGAGGACTTTTAAGAACCACCACTCAAATATCGTGACTTCGTTTCTTCCTCATTTGTACCAATTCTATAAGTCCACCACTTATAGAAAAGGTCACAAAAGGAAAACGTTTTGTGGCTGGGCATCTATGCTGCAAATTTGCATCTATACCCAAACAGTCAAAAATAATATCGAATATATAATATAAGGTAATAACCATTTTCGTCTTTTTAAGTGGAATTTAAACTTGCCTCCTCTTTTCTTTTACGAAAAAGAAAAACTGGAAGTCCCCTTCCATTTCTGAGTTTAGGTAAACGACCGCCATCGTTTTTATTCTATTCATTTTACTTGGAACCTGTGTAACAGTGAAAATTACACGTTACAGTAGGGACATCTAAATAGAAAGTTTAATACTGCATGTATAAACATGTCAATGACTATTCATTTCAGCATACAACACTATCTGCAAACATCATGGTGATGACGGTGAAATCCGTGGTGCGCTAAATTATTTCATATTCCATCCATAATACTGGGAACAGTTTAAAAATATATACACCACCAATTTTACTGCTTAACAATTACCGTAAAATGCTGTTTTAATTAAATTGATTCCAATTTAAACTCTGGGCGCTCCCAAGAAGAAAATTTGTGCATGATCCTGCATGGTTTTAGGAAAACGAATTATTCCTGCAGGAAAATAAGAGATTTTCTGCACAACTTGTCCTGCATGCATAAAATACTTTGAAGAAATGTGCAGGAAACATGTAACTTTTCTGCATAAATTTGTGCAAATAATGTTGTGCAGGAAAACCGATCAATATCCTGCATGGCAAACACAACATTATGCAGAAAACGTCCTGCAATCACTCATGATCCTGCAAAAACTTTTTTTGCGGTCCTTTCACTGTAACATTTCGAGATTTACCCTTATTTGAATTGATCAAGTATTTCAACATTCGTTTTCCCTATATCAATAATGCATGTCTTTTCAGAAATGTTTACCTGGAAAACTGCTTTGATTTTTTATTAAATGATGAAATGTACTTGTAATTACACTTTCAGGTGGAAATTATTTGGGTTTTAAAGTTCAGGTTCAAAAACTCCCAGACCGAATAATTTTCCCGGGGAATTAATGCAGCAATTTATGGTAAGCCAATTTTGAGCTTATGTTATGTTCTAATGAGTGCGTTTTAATGACATTTTCTGAATTTTGCAGTTTGAACCCTGTTCAATCTAAATTATAAGCTTGGTATCCATTTTCATAAGGAATACATGAAACCAAAACTGAAAATAACAGGAACATGGAGGATAATTGCAAATTTGCCTGTTGCAAAACACAGCCTTGAACGCCAATAAAATAAAATTACCAAAGCATTCTTGATTACATTTAATTTATTGAAAACTGTAAATTCTATTGCTAAAATAACATTATATCAACATTTTAGTAGTAACAATGACATCCCATGAATATTTTGGTATATGTGACTTTTGTATGAGGGACAGTCAAATGAAAACCGAACACCCACCCACCATAACACAAACTCCATTGCCACTTTGTCGCGGGTGTTCGGTTTTCATTTGACTCACCCTCATACTTTTCATGCAGGAGCAAAATTATCACTGGTCTTGCAGTTTCTTAACAGACTGTATTTCTGTGCAGCCGAAATTCCTATCTGTGAACTCATTTTCCAAATACTCTTACCTTGCTCGCATTTCACTTCATTTTGAATCCTGAAACGGATATGGAACCCACAACATATATCATTTTCAATTCTCTCAGTTACATTTACTTTTTATCTCACATATTAATAAAGTTAGATTTTCGAAAACATATTTGGAACGTCTTTCATTTGATAAATCCCTTATGGTATGTGACCCCCGATATGGAGACTATGCTGCAATACTTGTATTTGACCATTTTGGAGAATCTTTACTACAAATTTATAAGGATACTGCTCTTCCCACCAGAGAAGACAGTGCAGGGTTCATACCCGGTCCACAACAAAATATGGGTCAAGGTAATATCATGCTCATTGGTAACATGTACTCACCTGTAGTGCAGAGTAATTTACTGTGGACCCAGTCCATCCTGGTCAAGAAGATTGCAGTTGCATATCCTGCTCTGAGACTAGGAGGCTGCAGGAGTTTCATCTGCCATTCAAAGAAACAGAGGTCTAACATGGCGGGATTAGCCTCGCAACAGACTCCAGCTAAAGCCACGCGCTCTGCGTCCTACATCAATATCTGTATTCACTTGCACTTGCTGGTGGGATGACTTGTGTGTCCTGCATACAGTATATAACTCTATAATCTTATTGATCTCGGTGGGTTTGAACTTTTACTGTTTTCTCTGGTGGGAAGAGCAGTATACAGTATTTATCAATGTATACCACACAAGAAATGAGTACAGTCATCACTTCTCATACAAAATTTCCAGATCTTGCTACATTTAGTTATGCAATGCAACAAACAATAGCATATTTCATATCATTCTAGCCAAAGGAAGTCATAAAAATGTGAAGCTTTACAGTGCACAATATGTTATAACGTCATGGTTTTCCAATGTACTTTCACCCATTGGAACACATGCAAGTTTACACATAATTATTTTGTGGATCACACCTGATATCGTTTTTTATTTCATGACGTTACTATCTACATACATACACATGTTCTCTACTATTCGTTAACAAATGGCTTGTTGAATACAAATCTTGTAATCATATCATAAGCAGCTCGAGGTTGATCATAAGGAAGAATGTGTCCTGCATCCCTTACTACAATCTCCTGCAAGTTATGTGCTTGCTTAACATAGCCTGCCACTTCAGAATCGGAATCCTCAACTTTCCAAATGATGCGTTCACTCGTCAAATACTCGCTCGAATACGTCCAATTTAGTGACTCTACCATGTTCACAGTCCCTAAATAATTGACAATAATGTCCAACTGTCCATTATATATCAGTACTTTATAACCGGCATCTAAGAGTTCCTGCACCCAGGGTTTTGACGACTGCATAAAATCTCGTAGAAGATGTTCGTAAACGATGAGTCCATTGCTGAAAGTGAGATTTCCGACGTGAAGCGCTTTCCGGACATCTTCCTTCGCTAGATAATCTGAGTAATAGCCATCATCGTCTGGTCCTACCGTTCTTAAGTAGTTGTAATAGTACGTGTAACCGCAATATCTGAACAATAATGAGCCAACACCGCCCACCATCAGATTCATGGATACTTGAGCTGCTAGATAATCACCAGCTGCGAGCTCGCTTTGCATTCTTGATTCCAATGTGTAATAGCTTTGCAGTTGGTTGTCATCAATCAAACCAATATTATACAGGAAGTCACCATATAAGCAGTTTATACCAGGATCTATTAGTCCATCCCCGATAGCGAATCCAGCAAGGTTCACTTTGTCAACTGCTGCTGGGTTCTTATTATGAATAGCGTGAGCCAGTGCTGGGACATATTTACCTATACAAAAACATCAAAATATTAAAATTTGTTTTGCCTGAAATATGCATTGTGTGTTAAAGGTGACCTGATAGGGTGAAATAACGAATTTCCAATTTCGATGAAACTGTGGGGAACAATTGTAAATGTACAGGATAGCATTTTGGAAAAAAAAATTGGTTCTTTAGTGACATGCCAACCGTTTCAAAAGATAACTTTCACAAGCTACAAACTACAGTGGGGAGGAATATTTTTGAACGACGTTCGCCCCATACTTCATACTCCATACTTCGCACTTGCGATTACACGATCAGTCTGCGCATGAGCGCAATTTCAAACTTCCATCACTAATAGCTCAGCAAATGAATTTCATGTTTTCAACTACTGGATAAAATTTCAAGGCGGGGCACAAAATTGTGTGAGTTCACTTTTAATTTTGGAAGGAATTTATAAATAAATGTTTTAATTACCACATACGCATATCACCTCTTTAATTTAGTATGCCCATAGTGATTTATTGCTTTAGCCTAATAATTTACAAAATTAGAATTTCATTTTCCCAAAGCAGTTGTTATAAAAATGTTTGTCTGTAATAGTTGTTTGACATACTGCGAGTAATGTCCTGCTGGTGGACACTTACCGAGGTAAAAGGCGACCAATATACACTAAAAATAAAAATTCAAATTTGCCTAAACGCATTTACCCATGGAATATGTACCAGTTTGTAAGGCATTCAGTGAACTTTAATTCAAAGATTAAATCTGGGTTAATGTATTCATGCTTACAAAATATTATACTTACCAGCGTATGATTCTCCAGTGACATAAAATTCGTTAGGGCGGAGTTCATAAAACAATGTTAGAAATTGCTGAATAGCTTCATACAAGTCATTTCCGACATCATCTTCATTGTTAGCATAACCTTCCGACGAATTAGTAAAACTGAAACCTACAAGTCCATGAAAAATTGATTAGATACTACCCTACATATCAATAATGCAGCTTGAATTATCGTAAATAAGGAAAGTTTGCACTTACCCGTTCCTACCGGGTTGTCAATGAATAATAGATTGAATTCATTGGCCCAAGTATATGATCGGTTGTGAAGTTGCAAATCGGCGTCCAAATAAAATGGCCCATTCTCGGCAAAAAGTCCATACATTGAAGAACTTCCAGGACCTCCTTGAAGCCATAAGACCAAGGGTGCATCTGCTCTACCGTTCTGAGATTGATTAATGACATTACATAAGACAAAGCTAATGCAATCGTTATGCCATTACTTCTTTGATCACTTACAAAAGCGGGGAAAAACCAAAAGAACATGTTTGAGTCATACTGTTTCTTAACGGTAAAGTAACCGGAATAACCGACAACATCGGTTCCTTCAAGTGGTCCAGTTTTACTAAGCCGTCTACCTTCATCCAAATCCCCTGATTCTATGTAAGGTGTCAAGAAGAGTGGTTCCCCATAATCTCCATCTGCACGTAAGGGTGATTCTCTTGGGTGCAGGTCTTCAAAGAGGATTATGGAATCACTTGGAATCATTAATGCTCCAATAAGCAATAACAACATTGCAGCAGGTGCCATGTTTGCTTCTTTCTATTGAAACCTTACTTGAAAGTAATGTTACATGTTTAGCTGAACATGTGACAAATTGAAGATAATCTTGCTTTTTGACTGTATTGTTACTATGCGGATAAAAGATAAAATTATGAAGGATACTTATGCGGTGCAAAGCGCGTATCTCTCTACCTTGGACTTCGCTAAATATACAAACTCCAAGCAAAATTGCTCGGAACGTGTAACAAGCAATGAAAAAACTCGCGATAAATGTCATGACATTGCTATTGGTATATACAAACATATTTGGATCAAAGTGGATATTTGCAGACCAAATTGCACCTGATTGTGCTTTATATAATCTACACATCTAGTATATATGACCAAATGTAAAGGGGGGAGGAATTTTCAGCTTTGTCACACTACGTAAAAACTGGTGGGAAATTTATTGTTTATTGGCATGTCAATAGTTTTCACTGACAACTCGGCATTTTATAAGCACAAGTAAATAAACAATAGACCTGAAAACAATCAAGATATGCAGGTTGTTTCAGAATACCTATTACAAACTTATAGGACATGTACAGGGGGGGATCCGTGTAGATGAAATATTTCCATGTGAACCCATATCCGAAAATGTCAGCTTGTGTGTTATGAACATAGGTGAAGTGCTAGATTCGGCCCCCTGTGAGCTGCTACCCTGCGTGTTGCTGGGAAGCTTACATCTGTTGGAGTTGCTCAAATGTGCGGCCACCAACTGCAACACATGCATGGCATCTGAGAATCTTGTTCTGGTATACCCTCCCCATAACGTCCCTAGTGTTTGGGATCTGCAGTGATGCCACTTGAACCTGCACTATATACCAGATTCCACTCGCACACAAGTGCTTTTATGTGGCCGCAGATAAGGAAATCCAGCGGATTTAAATCCTGTGATTGTGGTGGCCAAGCCACAGGACCACACAACCTATCCACTTAACGCCGAAGGTTCAGCGAAAGTAGCCTCACACTGCAATCGCAAAATGAGCTGGTGCTACAGGACTATGGGTTAGCACGCTTGCTTGCAAGGTTAGGAATAGAATGTTGGGGAAAAAGTGCCCCAGGTTAAAACACTTGAGTGTAAAGGACCCGTTAGCATCATGATAGTATTGTGATGCTCATTGTAATGCTGAAGGTGCTGTGCAGTTCTATGCACAAAGGTTTCCCTGGTACATTCAGGCGCCTTGTCAGACAATGGCCAGCTATGGGATTGATAGCTGAGCCAAAGAATCCAGGTAGACAGCAGTTATGGGAGCTGTGACTGCCAACCCACACATTTCATCTTGGGCTATTGCAAGGGATTCTGGGCTCAGTCAGAGTTCAGTTATCCATATCTTACATGGGCACAACCTTGGCACAACTACATGCCATTTCATGACCACTGCCATCAGGAATTGCTGAACATGGATCCAATTTCACGATTGGGCTTTTGTAATTGCCTCTTGTTGAAGAACGATGAAGATCACACTTACCTTTCTACAATCATGCGGACAGTGAGGCAACAATCACAATGTTCATTATTGGTCGGGTCATAATCCTCATTGGCTAAGGGAAGGTAAAGCACCAGGTGCCATTAATGTGTCGTATGGAATTTATGATGCCAACATTATTGGCCCATTTTTTATAATTTTCCATATGTAATGCTTTACAGTCTTTGAGAACCGTTATACAGGGTGTCCAAAAAGTCTGGTCAAGTTAGCCGTAGTTTGCAAAATACGGACAATATGGCGGAAATGAATATGTAATGGTATAGGAAGTGTACTAGGGGCCATCCAATGATGACGTCATAATTGACCTTCA